>WBNQ01001099.1:0-32298 GCA_013401375.1 Spizella passerina | reverse complement strand
TTTCAGATGGAGAGGAGCAGCTGGAGGGAGAGCAATGTCAGCATACCCTACTGGGATTTTGATCACACTAAATTCTGTTAATAAAATTCAGGGTCTATATATCAACATAGAATAACTTGGAAATGTTATATAAACATTTTCCAGTGAGGACTAAGGATCTGTGAGATGCAACTTAAAAGGTATTATCTTTCTTTAAATCTTTTCAATTCAGAACTGTAAAAAAGCCAAGGTTTCCCTAGCTTCACTGGCAGATTTTAAAAAACAAAGATTTAGGAGTCCTTTTTGGTAAATGTTAGAGGTAATACTTTTAATCATGAGCTAAGTCAAATCTATGAAAATAACCTTTAGTGCTGGTTTTAAAAATTACAGCACTAAAGATAGGTGGGCTTACAGCAAACTCTGTAGGTTGGGATATGCAGATGTCCTTTCCAGAATGGCAGTGTGCACTCACCTGACCTGTGTCCTGTTACAGCAACTCCTTGTGCAAACAGAGAGACCTGGGGTCTGTGTTCCTCCTTTGAAACTGTGTGTCCGAGAAAATACATCAAATAATGTATGTGAGGAGAGAATAACACGTTATATAATGTTCTGCTTCTCTTACTCACTGCCTAAGCAGGCTCATTTGGCCACTTCATGGCTTCCCCTGCCTGCCCAAATGTGGTTTGTGGATTGCAGAAAATAAGGAGAAATGGCAGAGCTGGCACAGGGAAAATTACTAAGCGTACGCAGAGGGGCTGTAAACTGTTCAAGGCATCGGTGGCCATGCATATGAATAAACAGGTACAAGAGGTGAAAGGGGCTTCTTTAAATTTTAGATCCTAATCTAGCAATTTCATTTGTGGTCAAGGGACTGCACAGATACACGGGGCAAGTTATGCACATCTGATTTCAGGACTGTCAGTGCATTAGGTTTCTGAAAATAAAAATAAAGCAATTCATATGAAACTCAAACAGTGCTCCTTATGTAATTCATCTTCTGCAGGCATCTTCTTTCTTTCAAACATGTTGAAACACAGTATATTTTTATTAGTTACCCTGTCAACTAAAAAAAAAAACAGGCCTGATTTCTATTTTATTGTGTTTTTCCTCCAAATGTATTTTGCACATTTTGTTAAATGCTGTCAGCAGCCACTTTCTGTCCAATTTGAATAATTTTTTACTCTAAAACCACAGGAATAAAACCCTTCAACTTGCTTTTTTAAGACACGTAGATAAACAGATACAGCTGCATATATATATATTTTTCTATATGTAGTTTTCCAAATGAGCAGTTGATATTTTTAATAGTAAATTTTAAAAAGTCTAGTTGCATTCCTTTTTAGGGTAATTTAGTAAGGTTTGGTATATGAAAATACATTTACAGAATGTAGATTACATTGTCTTTGCATTTCTCTCAAAACCAAAATTGGCAATCTTTTTGTGTAGGTACCTGGCTTGGGGTCTTTTTCCCACACAGGGTATCAGTGCTATAATGTGGTTGAGGAATGCAAGTTTTTACCTCAACAAATGCAATGCAATCATCCTCAGTTCAGAATGGATGCATAATTTTTCCCAAATAGCCTGTCTCCTTTCTGTTTTGGAGTGGAATGTAAAAATATCTTTTCTGAAACCTTGGTTGATCTCCTCTCTGAATGTATGAGGTTAACATTTAATTGCAATTCTGTGCATGAAGCAAGAAGTGAACATAGCATTTAGTTGTGTGATCTTGTTTCCACTTGAGAAAGGGAAAAGTACAAACTCAAGTTCTGTTTGAGTGAGGCATCCTTAAACTGCCAAGTACTTCAGTTAAGCAACAGGAGAAAGTCAATCTACTGCACTTAGGAGCTAATTTTCAGAAACAGGCAGTGAAACATCATAGAAACCATTTAAAAACCTGAACCAAGCTTTTCAGCAACCAGTCTGGGTAATTTGAAATATAAATTATGTGTTCTGTCCTAGTGAGAGCCTCCCTGGAACCCACAGGATTGTTTTGAAATTCATCCATAAAGCTGAAAGTTGTTGTAATGAATTGCATTTTAATAATGTTCTGCAGGTTCCAACCAGGACCCAAAGGTTTGATTCATATCTGCCAAGCACAGAGAACACATGATAAACAGACAAAAAATACTGATCCTCCCTGGAAGAAAATTGTTTCCATGCAGAACTTTGGTCATTTTGCACGTGGTGGGAGCATTCCCAAAAAGCAGCATGAAGCATCTTTGAACTTTAACACTTTGGAGATCACTTTTTGGTGGTGGGAGAGCAGGCACTGAGGTAATCCGTGTGCAGGGGTGCCAGTAATGTGCCTGCCATGCAGTTTTTGGCAGATTACCCATACAGGGGTGAGTCACATCATTTATAATAAAGAATCCTAGGTGTAATTGAGGATGGGAATTCTAGATGCGTTTCATAAAGGCAGAAAATAAAATTAGACAGGTTTAAGCATGCATGTTTCTTGTACACATTGTGTGTGGAAAAAATACTCCTGTCTCCTAAAGCATTGTAAATTCCAAGTGTTAGGCGCACAAACTACAATCTGGTTTTGAGAAAATGCATTAACCATCATTTTATAGCTGCTTTTTCATACCTGTAACAAAAGTCACAGTGGAGAATGCCTGTGTCTTGTTCAGGCTTGTCTTTTCCATGCCACTTTAATGGCAAATCTCTTTGTCTGAACCAGGGTTTTTGCAGCCGTTTACTCAGAGTTTTATTACTGTTTAGGTGTGTTCAGGCCTCTCATGGTTTCTTATAAACAACCCTAGGTGGGATTTGGTTACTGTTTCTGTCTCTGCAGTTAATTTTTTGGTCAAGCACTTTGCCATTTGGAAAGCAGTATAAACTCAAGGAAGCAAGACTGAAGAACTAGGCAAAGCAAGGCTTGTTTTCTTTCTTTTCTTTTTTTTTTTAAACATGGTTACTCATTTCAATAGTGCTTTCTGTAGCAGAAGTAATTATGTTGCATCAAGCGTTAGCGCTGTTTGATCTGTCAGTTTACAAGTGTATGTATTAAGCCTTCAGTAGGAATTCTTACGGTGAAACTGAAAAGCCCTGAAAGGCAGAAATGCACTGTTTACTAGGACAATATCAGATCAATATGTCATAGAGGGAGCTTTAAGCATCTTGCAGTGTAATAAGGAATATATGTGTCTTGTCAGTTCCCCATCAGTTAAGATCAACAGCTGGGTGACTGATGGGGGGCAGGAAGCATCTTGTAAACATTGCTGTATTGAAACACAGGACCTCAGCTTGGAAAAGAAAGGAAACAACCCCCAAACCTAAAATTATAAATTGAATTCAGTCCTGACTTTTTTTCTGCTGGTGGAGGAGAAGAAAAAAAAAACAAACAAACCTTAAGAAACTATTCCACTTGTTTTTCTGTTTGCACTTTTAATTTTGCTTTTAAGATGGAATCTGTTACATTCCAATATCCAGGGGTTCAGGGCAATGCATCTGGAGGCAGTGGCATAGCCCAGTCTTCATTCTGCTCTTCTCGTGAGGCACTGCTGTTTTGAGTATCTCCTATTGACAACAGGAACCTTTTTATTTGTGTGAAGGTGTCAGAGCTGATCACTCACTGATTTCACAGGGTGATATTTTAATATGGATTTCTTCCTCCCTGAAAGTTTTTGCTTCAGGAATACATGGTAATGTTTGTTCTTCTAGATAAATGAATGCATAAGGATACTGTGAGAGGGATTAAAAAGTGCTAAACTCCACAGTTCCTTGTCAACTTGAGTCCATCATTGCTGTTTTCTTCTCACCTAGTTTGGGGATGTTTGTGACAAAGCACATGAGGCAGGTACTTGTTCTGCAATGCAATTTCTCTTGTGTTTTGTCAGTGGTGAAGGGAATGGGTTCTGAGCAGCAGCGAGGAGCGTGTTTGCAGGGATGGAGTGAGTGCCTACACCTCTGGAGGGAGGACGGAGGGTGTGCCCCTCACTTCTGATGAGTTTGTAGCTCAGAAGTCCTCTTGGGCCCTTCAGCATTTCAGAAAAGGAACAGCTGTGGTTCCATGCCTTTGTTTTTCCATCTGTTGCTAGCCAGGAATTTGTGAACATCCTTCTCGGNGGTTAACATTTAATTGCAATTCTGTGCATGAAGCAAGAAGTGAACATAGCATTTAGTTGTGTGATCTTGTTTCCACTTGAGAAAGGGAAAAGTACAAACTCAAGTTCTGTTTGAGTGAGGCATCCTTAAACTGCCAAGTACTTCAGTTAAGCAACAGGAGAAAGTCAATCTACTGCACTTAGGAGCTAATTTTCAGAAACAGGCAGTGAAACATCATAGAAACCATTTAAAAACCTGAACCAAGCTTTTCAGCAACCAGTCTGGGTAATTTGAAATATAAATTATGTGTTCTGTCCTAGTGAGAGCCTCCCTGGAACCCACAGGATTGTTTTGAAATTCATCCATAAAGCTGAAAGTTGTTGTAATGAATTGCATTTTAATAATGTTCTGCAGGTTCCAACCAGGACCCAAAGGTTTGATTCATATCTGCCAAGCACAGAGAACACATGATAAACAGACAAAAAATACTGATCCTCCCTGGAAGAAAATTGTTTCCATGCAGAACTTTGGTCATTTTGCAGGTGGTGGGAGCATTCCCAAAAAGCAGCATGAAGCATCTTTGAACTTTAACACTTTGGAGATCACTTTTTGGTGGTGGGAGAGCAGGCACTGAGGTAATCCGTGTGCAGGGGTGCCAGTAATGTGCCTGCCATGCAGTTTTTGGCAGATTACCCATACAGGGGTGAGTCACATCATTTATAATAAAGAATCCTAGGTGTAATTGAGGATGGGAATTCTAGATGCGTTTCATAAAGGCAGAAAATAAAATTAGACAGGTTTAAGCATGCATGTTTCTTGTACACATTGTGTGTGGAAAAAATACTCCTGTCTCCTAAAGCATTGTAAATTCCAAGTGTTAGGCGCACAAACTACAATCTGGTTTTGAGAAAATGCATTAACCATCATTTTATAGCTGCTTTTTCATACCTGTAACAAAAGTCACAGTGGAGAATGCCTGTGTCTTGTTCAGGCTTGTCTTTTCCATGCCACTTTAATGGCAAATCTCTTTGTCTGAACCAGGGTTTTTGCAGCCGTTTACTCAGAGTTTTATTACTGTTTAGGTGTGTTCAGGCCTCTCATGGTTTCTTATAAACAACCCTAGGTGGGATTTGGTTACTGTTTCTGTCTCTGCAGTTAATTTTTTGGTCAAGCACTTTGCCATTTGGAAAGCAGTATAAACTCAAGGAAGCAAGACTGAAGAACTAGGCAAAGCAAGGCTTGTTTTCTTTCTTTTCTTTTTTTTTTTAAACATGGTTACTCATTTCAATAGTGCTTTCTGTAGCAGAAGTAATTATGTTGCATCAAGCGTTAGCGCTGTTTGATCTGTCAGTTTACAAGTGTATGTATTAAGCCTTCAGTAGGAATTCTTACGGTGAAACTGAAAAGCCCTGAAAGGCAGAAATGCACTGTTTACTAGGACAATATCAGATCAATATGTCATAGAGGGAGCTTTAAGCATCTTGCAGTGTAATAAGGAATATATGTGTCTTGTCAGTTCCCCATCAGTTAAGATCAACAGCTGGGTGACTGATGGGGGGCAGGAAGCATCTTGTAAACATTGCTGTATTGAAACACAGGACCTCAGCTTGGAAAAGAAAGGAAACAACCCCCAAACCTAAAATTATAAATTGAATTCAGTCCTGACTTTTTTTCTGCTGGTGGAGGAGAAGAAAAAAAAAACAAACAAACCTTAAGAAACTATTCCACTTGTTTTTCTGTTTGCACTTTTAATTTTGCTTTTAAGATGGAATCTGTTACATTCCAATATCCAGGGGTTCAGGGCAATGCATCTGGAGGCAGTGGCATAGCCCAGTCTTCATTCTGCTCTTCTCGTGAGGCACCGCTGTTTTGAGTATCTCCTATTGACAACAGGAACCTTTTTATTTGTGTGAAGGTGTCAGAGCTGATCACTCACTGATTTCACAGGGTGATATTTTAATATGGATTTCTTCCTCCCTGAAAGTTTTTGCTTCAGGAATACATGGTAATGTTTGTTCTTCTAGATAAATGAATGCATAAGGATACTGTGAGAGGGATTAAAAAGTGCTAAACTCCACAGTTCCTTGTCAACTTGAGTCCATCATTGCTGTTTTCTTCTCACCTAGTTTGGGGATGTTTGTGACAAAGCACATGAGGCAGGTACTTGTTCTGCAATGCAATTTCTCTTGTGTTTTGTCAGTGGTGAAGGGAATGGGTTCTGAGCAGCAGCGAGGAGCGTGTTTGCAGGGATGGAGTGAGTGCCTACACCTCTGGAGGGAGGACGGAGGGTGTGCCCCTCACTTCTGATGAGTTTGTAGCTCAGAAGTCCTCTTGGGCCCTTCAGCATTTCAGAAAAGGAACAGCTGTGGTTCCATGCCTTTGTTTTTCCATCTGTTGCTAGCCAGGAATTTGTGAACATCCTTCTCGGATGTGGATCTTGCTGAGGTTATTCATGTCTTTGTCACCTCCCAGGCTGAAATACTGCAATCCATACTTGGAGTAAATGTTCCTAAGTCTCCTCAGCATTTAGTGTGGTGTGTACAAAGCAGTGGCATACCTCCCAATGGGTTTAATCAGCATGGGCTTGATTTTTTCAGATAGCTTTAAACCCTTTAGCTCTGTGATGAATTTGCTGAAAGCTGCAGGTGTGTTGTATCTCAGAAAATCAGGTCTTGGGAACACACTGAGCTCATGTCTGTTACTCTCCTCTGGCTACCTAACTTGTTCCAGATGCTCCTTCTAGGCAATAGCAACTAATAGAGGAAAATGCTACTCTAGGCAATGGGAAAATAATGAAGAAAAAATGTCCCAACCCTTGGCCCAGAATTTGTATGAATTGCAGGAGGACGCTGTGTTCTGTGTAATCTTGTTTTTGCATCTTACCAGCACAACAGATGTCAGCTGCAGGTTGGGTCTTCTGCCATGAGAAGACAAGCCTAGACCCACATCTTAGATGGGTGGGGGAAACAGCCCTTACCCTCTCTGGTGGATGAAGGAAGGGGTTTCTAATAAGAAAACATACTGTTCCTGTAACATCCAGCGTGATGAACTTACCTGGCTCCTCAGGCTAGCAGTAGGAATACCTGTAGCCCACTTCTATCCATAGTCAGGGGTTCACATTCCTCAGCAGCCCCAGTGCAGTTTTTTAGCAGGTCTGGCTTCTGCTGACTCCACGTGCTGAAAGGACTCAGTGCAGAATCTGGTGAAGCAAAGGGAGCATCCAGTGTGGGACAGGAGACAGCAAGATAGTTCCTTTTGGAGTTGGGATATTACTGGATTGGTTATCACCTGCATCCCAAGAATAAAAGTGGCTTAAAACCTCCTTTTGGAGGAAGAGGTGTTTGCTGTCAGACTGAACAGGCTACACTTCTGGTTTGGTAGCATACTGAGCACTCATCTTCTTCTCTAGCCTTCAGTCCCGGACAGTTGTCTCAACAATTAAAGGAGCGCAAGCAGTGGATCAGAAAATCCATATTCAAGGTATTCCCAGGGGGCAGAGAGCAGTCCTGGGCTCAGATGTGTTTATTTGCCTGTGAGAACATGTGTCATTGTGCTGCTGATGCACGAGCATCCCCCATACATGTCTGCCAGCTGTACCTCCTGTTCCCAGCAGTCCCTTTCCCCTTCCTGTTGCAGGGCATGGAGCACATTCCATGAAGTCCTTCAAACAGTCTCTGTGCCTCATATCCAGTAAAATCACAGAATCACAGAATGGTTTGGGTTGGAAGGGACCTTAAAGATCATCTTGTTCCAGCCCCCTGCCAGGGACAGGGACACCTCCCACTATCCCAGGTTACTCAGAGCCCCATCCAGCCTGGCCTTCAACACTTCCAGGGATGGGGCAGCCACCACTCCTCTGGACACCCTGTGCCAGTGCCTCACCACCCTCACAGTAAAGAATTTCTTCCTAAACCTACCCTTTTTCAATTTAAAACATTCTTCCTTGTGTCACTACATGACTTTATAAAAAGACCCTCATCAGCTTTCTTGGAGATCTCAAGATCTCAAACAGGAAGAAATTTCTGGAAATTTCCGCCTTCACAGGCAGGAGGATTGTTTGGCCATGCTGTGTAGGGGTCAGGGGTAGCTTAGCCATGGTATGACTCTTACATTACCAGTGGGGCCATTTTTTAAACCTAGTTTCAGAGTCCTTAAATGTAATCCATGTGCAACAGTCCTTGTTCCCATGGGGAAGAGGGGGAAAAAAGAAGAAAAATAAAAAGGAAAAAAAAATAAGGAATGTAAATATACATATTGTATCCAGAGATGCCTCTTGCCTGGAAAGCTGATGTCTATAAAAGGCTTACAGGCAGTCTGCTAAAAGTAGTAAAATTAGTGGTCTCATCTTACAGAGAAACAAGGGGCTTTCCTGTGGGGTTTTTAGAATTTAAAAAGAGCAAGGAGCTGTTGGTGGGCTACCTTTATTCTTGCTATGAGCCTAAACTATGTATGTTGTAATGGACAAAATAGAGAATATCTAAATAAATCCCCTCATAGCGCTTCTTCAGCTCTAGATTACAGAGGAGGGCTGAGTTGGAAGGCAAGTCAATTTATTGTGTGTGTTTCTCCAGCCCTGCTCCAGTCTCTACTGCTGATCAATTACAACAGCAGTAGCAGATTGCATGTCAGGACATCCTTGGAAATGAGAAATTAGAACTGTTGAAGACTACTTCGCAGTTGTGTCAACCCAGGAATTAAGTGAGAATTAGACCTAAATAATATGTGTGGTCTTAAGAACTGGCTTTGGGTTAGGGTTTTTATTTATTTTGATATGGTGTCAAGGGGTTAAAAGTGAAACAGTACTAAACTATCCACAGGATTTCACAGAAATTGTGAGGGTATGTCCCCAGCAAAATGATTGTCTTGTTCTCTAGGTAGAAATAGGGTATTTAAAGCAAAACCAATGTCATTTCATTCCTCTAAGAAAAAATAATGAAAAATATTTATACTCATCTATTCACTCTGGATAGTGAAGACAGAAAATGAAACGCAATGCTCTCAGTGGCATTTAGGAACATGGAATTTATGATGTGCTACAGTTCCTTGTATATTGTGTTTATTGTGTTTCACAATATATGGTGGTCTCACATTTCCATCAGTGTGCCTTAATGCCTGACATGCCTCTGGTGCCAAAACATCTCACTGTGGGTTACCCACAGGCTATGCTGGATTTACAATTTCCTATTTCACCTTCGTAAGCAGAATGTTTTCTGTGCCTGGATAGATAAACAAGCACATCTTGCAGTAAAAATTTTATATGGGAATTCCTGGAGCAACCAGCACAAAAGCTGTGGCATGCTATACAATTAATGATAAGACTTGGGCTTTCCATTTGTGTTGAATTGTGAAAGGAAAACTGAAATCCCTTTTCTTAACGTAAAATATTTAAAATCAAGCATTTATTATGCCTAGATTTGATAAGGCTACTTACCAGCCTAGACATGTTTGCACACAGCAGTATCTTCTCATTTAAATTCAATCACAGTCACAAAACAAGGCTGGCTTAGACTAGCTGAAGATATAAACTTCATTTTCATCTCATTAGGCCACCTGGAAGCAACAATCAGTGAGTAGTCCTGACGTCAATGGTCTCTCTTACTTCATTAAAATGTTAATTTCATGGCTTTAATTCCCTTTGTAAAACGTGCTGCTGCAGGACACTATATGCAGATTTATTCTGAAGCAGACAAATCTGCATGCCCTATTCCTTTTTAGTGCCTTAGGTTCTTTTGGATTTTTATTTTTAGCCATCCCTATTTTTATAAACTGCTGTGAAAAGATGATCACCATAACAACCAAAAAGTAAATATTTTCTTAAAACAGCCCTTTGAGAATGTATACTTAAGAGTCAGGAATTCAGGGCATCATGCATTTACTGGTATTTTGCTCTGCTGTTCCCTTTTTCAGTCTTTAAAAATGAGACAGGTATTGTTACTGGCTAACATTTCCAGGCCATGGATCATGAAGGGAAAGCACTGTGTGGTAAATCAGAAGCAGCTACATAGATCAGCTATAGCATCAACATTTTTAGTTGAGGTTCTGCTTAATGACAGAACAAAATGATGGTCTTCTCAATTTTGGAACCCTTCTTTGATAATAAGTATTTCCTCCGCATTTAGTCATCTTCATCTTGCTTTAGGGGATACATTTCTGGTAGTGTACTTCAAGTTTGTACGTCA
Source organism: Spizella passerina (assembly GCA_013401375.1). NCBI lineage: Eukaryota > Metazoa > Chordata > Aves > Passeriformes > Passerellidae > Spizella > Spizella passerina. The sequence continues at coordinate 22,093 of WBNQ01001099.1, read as the reverse complement.
TAGTTTGAGTTCAACTGTTGGCAGTAGAAGTGTCTTCAGTGCAGGAAAACAAGATAATTGTTCATCTGGTCTTTCCCCTTTTATTGCATGCAGTTCTTTTTAAGAGTACAAGCACTCCTGGGTATTTTTCAAAGTGCTGTGTAAATGATTATTGTGTGTTAGTGTGCCTGTGCCATCTCTAGATGGATGAGCTGTTTGCTCCTGCTGCAGATGGTCAGTCCAAACCTCAGGGCCTGGGCTTCTCAGGACCCATGGCTGGTGGAGCTGTCTGCTCAGGAGTGCCCTGCTCAGCCAGAGGGCTCTGATGGCACACTTGGGGCTGGGCTGGTGGCAACACTCAGCAGCACAGTCCTGCTGCTCTCCCCTGGCTGATCCTGTCACCTTCAGGCACTGTACAAATCCCACTGAGGCCGCACTGGCACGTGGTGCCAGGGCCCTTCTGTGCAGGACTTTGGGCAATGTAGAGGATCTGCATGGAGTTAACCTGGCTGGAGAGGACAAGGACCACCAGGTCCCAACACAGCAAATTAGGGAGGGCATCCTTGCTAAGCACTGGACACATCTGAAGTTTTCCCTCTGAGAGTCTCTGGGATTTCCCTGCTGCTTGCCCCACAGGATGGTGTTCCTGATAAGCAACACCACAGGATGGTGTTCCTGGTAAGTAACTAGGAACAGGTAGCTAATTTGGCCTCCTGCCTGCCCTGAGACTGCCAGGAGAGCAGTGGAGATGTAGTTTATCAATCTACTACTCTGTACATCTCTGCTGCTTCTCTGAAGTGTAGCGCAGGGAGCAATATAGAAAGGCACCTTGCAATTGTAACTGAGAAGTAGCCAAAATAGCTTCAAAGGTGTGAATAAAGGTGAATAAAGTTAGTGTTCCAGACTTCTATAAGGTTCCTATTTCAGATTAAGTAAGATAATTTACCAGTAAATCTGAAAACGTGTTGGTACCTAATTTTTCACTCTTAGTGTCAAGGGAGAAGTTTTTTGAAAGTCAGTGAAGACAGATGGACAGTAGCCAATTCATTTCCATCTTGGGTCTCTTGCCTACAATGTTATTTCATCACAGGCAGTGCCATAACTCAATGTACTAGTCAATTTAAAATGCCAAAATGTGCCAGGGTTTTACTCTATGGATAGAATTATTCATTCATGTCTGCAGTTGGTGAGTGGAGTGATACTATGACAACTTCCTGGATCACAGACTGATCTAGAAAAATATTCCATTTGTAACCTGAGACATTGGCTGTTACTGCAGCAGTGTACTCACTCTAACACTGTGTTTTGATTTGTTCTACAAAATCTCTTATAAGCTAATAAAAAAATTCATCACTTTGGTGTGCAGGCCACTTAAACATGAGTTACCACAGGTGCCTGCACAGTTGTCATCAGATGGTCAAATGAATTTTGTTCTAGCTTGGATATTTGAAAGGCCATTTCTATGATAGAGCAACACAGTTAATGTTGCTGTCATCACTTTAAGAATTCATGACTGTGGATTGACATGGCATTGGGAGAATAAAAATGAGAGATCCTACTGTTTAGTTTGCATTTCTTTTGTGTCAGACACTAAGTGTGTGTAGTTCCAGAGATATTAATGCGATAATTGCTTATTGTTTGGTATGTTTATTTGTTTTAGTGCTCCTGGAAGCAGGGCAGATGGAAGAGTTGGTGGGAGGTGTTTGTGTCACCATTGCTTAGGCAGCAAATATGCTGAGTGGTGGACTGTAGGTTTCAGCATTCCATGTTTCAAAAAGTATATCAAAGCTACTCAAGTTCTCCTTGCTTGTGTTTGCCTAAAGAGAGAAAGATTTTGACCAAAAGTACCTCTTAGGGCTAAACTGTCTTTGCTTAGCCAAGCTACACTGGATTTTTCATCACCCACCCCACTGTTTATTTTTGGAAGACTAACTGGCAGTTTGTCATTCAGCAGCTCTTGAAAAGCCTGATTCTTCCTCAGAAGAGAAATTATGCTCTTCAGATAAACTTCAACTCTCTCACCACCTTTGTTGACCTGCCCTGTGACCCAATGGCAACTTCTTTGTTCTGTTTGGAAGGACAGCCTTCCCCATTTGCACCTGGCTGGTGAAGGCATCATGCTGTACCACAGCAGAGCCTTGCTGCAGGCATTTGAGAGTTTTACATCAGCCCAGGGCTGGGTCTCTTCCTTGGCTCTCATTCCTCCAGAGCAGAGATGTTGGTGTGTTCAGGGGTGTTCAGGAGGTCTCTTGTCCTTTCCCCTCCTGCCTGGAGCCCTCCACAGCTGTTTGTATCTGTAGGCCAAATAGGAGTGGGAATAGCAGTCTTCCCCTGAAGGCTGTGCAGATGGTGTGCAGCTTGTCCATGGGCACTGAGGCAGAATTTAGCAGGGCTAAATGTTGTTTGCAGTGAACAGGGTTATGTTCAGGAGCACTTGAGGGAAAATAGCAATGTTCTGCTGAGGAACATGGAGTTTTATGGGATATCCTCCCAGTGTGAGTGTTTCCCATCTGTTTGCTGTTCCTGTACACCTTGGGATCTCCTAGTGGAGGAAGCTGTGGAATGAAGATTTTTGTGATGCCTTTTGTGCTTTCAGTGGTAAACCTTAGGGGAGCAGCATGCAGATAGGATGATTGTTCGGATAGTTTTGAGGGAAACTGTTTCTGAACTCAAATGTGTTAGGTGTAGCAAAGGGTATTAGTGGAAAATTGCTCAGAAGTATTTTCTGTTGTGACACATTGTTTCTCCCTTTAATTAAGCATTGTCCTCTCCATGCACTGTGTGAAATTTAGGGGGCTACATTTTTCCTTGAGTTAAAATATTTAAGGAAAACAATTGTGTACTGACAACAATGGGCTTTTTAAATTGCAGGCCATTTGTTTCTGTAATTCCTATGAAATAAGTTCAACTGCCTAAGTTGATTCTATTCATTGTGGTTTAGTTATGTACATACTCATACTTGTGTTAAAAAGCAATGTTAAAAACGTTAGTGCTGAGTGCTTTCAGAGCTTTCTAGCATGCAGTGCCCATGGAGTTAAATGTTCCACTGGAGTTCAGAAATCGAAGTTTATAGCAGATGTTTTTAGGAAAGCAATTTTAGACTTCTGTTCAAAGATGCCTCTACAAGAAGGATTTACAATATTTCTCATCTGTGACTTCAGCTGGCAGCATGGGTTTGCCTTCTGATCAGTATAAAAACCAGCAGACCACTGCTGTACACATCTTTAATACGAAGGAACAAAGGACAGAGGATGACCCTACACCTGGGTTGTCTTTGCCTTAGCAGAGAAGCACATTGGCTCAGTGTTGGGCCATTCCATACTGGGATAAATGGCCTCTCTCAGTCTTGTTCTTGTGACACTGAGACCAGATCTGAACAACTGGCCTGCTTCTCACTCTCTCGCTGTCCTTGCAAAAGGAATTCAGTTTTTACTTCTCTGGCTGGCAGACTGACAGCACCATCCATGTGGAAGATGGGTGCCTAAAATTCCCCTTCCATCTCAGCACAGGAATGACTATCCAGGCACTCCAGCAGTCTTTGTTCATTTTCATTCAAGGAACTGACTTTAGTGTAATTCTTCTAAGCATCTCTATGAATAGCAGTAGCTGGGAAAAAACATTAGCAAATAATTTTATCACTGGAGACAGATCTTTTTGTTGCTGTGCATTTAAAATTGCTGCAATTCCTCATGCATCTGTAAGGCCATGGTGTACTGTGTTTCCACACATCCCATGGTATGGAGCATCCCTTTTCTCTTTTCTGTGGCATTGTCATGACAGCTTCTGTTGGCACAGCCATTCTCACATCACCATAACTGAGCTGGAGCTGAGAGAATTGTTCAGTGCTTCTAGCAGTCACTGTCAGAGGAAGCTCATTTGCTCCTGGACCCTCCCTGTGTCTGTTTTCTGCAGGGCACTGCTGGGTAGAGGAGCAAGCGCTTCCTTCAGTTTTCCTACCATTTTACCATGAAGGGAAGAAACACTGTTTGCTCTGACACTCTAGAAATGTGCTGCAGGGTAAACAGCTCATGTCCTTCACCTTGGCTTGAGTGAAGGGAGGAGCAGCAACTAGTCAACACTGGGCTAGCAACTAGTCCAGTGTTCTGTGGGGACCGCCACGCCAGTGCCACCAGGTTGCCACCAGGAGGATGTTTGGTTTTGCAAGAAGAGTGGATTGGGCAGCTTTTTATTTTTTATTTAAGAAAAAAACATAGGAGGCATTCAGTTATCTGCCGTGGGTATCTCTAGGGTCATCCCTTCTTAAAGAAGTGCATCCTGATCAGGAACAGTCAGTCCTGCAGTCACTTCTACAGGTCGGGAGGACTGGAGGGGTCTGCACTGGTTTTCTTTTCTCCTTCCATAGTGGCTGGGAGGGTGCTTGTGTTATGTGAGGCTTCTCTGCATGAGGAGGATCCAAAGGCCATTAGACCCTTCAGTGTTATGGCTCATTTCCATCAGAGCTGCACCAAGTAGCTGCACTGGGGTTTGGGTCTGATCCTGTGTCATTAGGGAGGAAAGAAACTATATAATCATTATCCTTTTTAGAAAGTTTAATCACAGCCTGCAGAGGGATGGCAGTGTTTTATCTGACAAATATGTCACTGTCTTTCATCAGTTGATTATAATCATCTTGGAAGTTCCAGTGTGTCTGTTTTTCCCTCTTCTTTTTTGCTATCGTGTTTTGTTTAACTTTCCCTAATGAGCCCAGTGAAAAGCAATTGTTCTAAATAAATCATGTGCGCTACAAAGCAGTATATCACAATTAGGTTTCCATTATACTTTAATTAGGCATTCCATTATTAAATTGATGTCTTTGGCTTCTTCCAGGTCTCAGACTAATCCTGAAACAAATTCCTCTTTGTGGATAAATATTAGTCAGTCGTAATTAAAGAGTATTCATTGGCGTTGCGGCTTTTCATTAAATCCCTTTCTGATTAAGATGGCTCCCCCAAGTACTGGGCTGATTAAATTTAACAAGATTTGTTCACTTGTGTGTATCATGGTCTGGTGGAAACTGTTTTAGCACCAGGGGATTGGGAACTTAAGTCCATATCTTGGTTCAGGCAGCCATGGGTCTAAATGCCTATTTTGTGCTGTGCTATATACTCTTGTTTCAGGGGGCTCTATGGTTTGTGTGGCCAGCCAGCAGTGGAAAAAAACCATGGAAATTGAATTAGCAGTGTTAGAGTTGAATTTCAAAGGGCCAAGTTACATCTAGAGGGTTACAATAAAGAAGGGAAGATTAGAGTATGTTAGAGGCTCTGTTTTCTTGACTCTTTCATGAGTAAGGCTTTGCTGCTGAGTTGAAACCTGAGTGCTTTTCTACCCTAAACCATTTTCTCTCACTGAGATGTATAGATGAGCTCATTTCTATGTAAATATGCCTCAGCTGAAAATTCAGATAATAAAACAGATGCTCCTGACAGAAGTTCTGCTAACAGCAGAGAATGAAATGTTTTCAGAGCAAAATCCTTGTCCTGGGTTTCAAAATCAAGGTTAAACTGAAGCGTTGCTATGGCTTTAGTGTATATATCAATTGGAGAGAGCTTACAAGCATCACTATTTTCTGTGTGCCGAAATTATGCCTTCTCATGGGGCTGCTGGTGCTGTTCTGCATTCCTCCTGCTTTGTACACAGAAATGAAAACAAACCACTGTGACCAAGAATGGCAATTGCACAAATCAGTGAGGCGTGCAAGAGATCGGCTCAGGACATCCGCAGAAGCACTCCATCCAAATATTTGAGGTGGCAGCTAGCAGGTGTTTTTTTCAATATCCAGTTCATACTCTATTTTTGGTTCAGGGTACGTTTTCATTTAGTGTTTTGGTTTGGGATGGGCCATATTTGTAATATCAAATATCTCAAAATGCGCTTTCAGTTTCGTGTATCCCAAAAGTAGTGGTACTGGGTATATAATCTAGCCAGTCTGTCATATTGCATGGAACCAGAGTCGCCCCCTGGTTCCTGATTGCTCTTGTTGGGGCTGCTGAGGGCTGAGAGTGATGCCTGGGTCGGTGTGAAGGGGCAGGGCTGGAGGCGGTGTTGGGTCAGTGCACAGCTGAAGAGTTCTCTCTAGCGGCTGGCCGTGGGTAGTGAGGACAGACAGCAAAGTGCCCTGAATTAAGGAAAGAGTGCTCATCTGTAGCAACTGGAAAAAGGGAGAAAATCAGAGTAAGGTGAGGAAAGGAAGCTGACCACCTTTATATCTGAATTATGAAAAAGAATAGTTGTAATGTGCTAGAAGCCAAGAATAAAATGTCTTTTCTCTAATGGTCATAATTTATTTTCTTATTGCTGCTGTTGCAGTACAGCAGTGGATGGTGTTATGCTATTCATAGCACCATCCTTCCACTGGCCTGAAGTGAGGGCTGATGGACAGCAAGAATCCTTGGCATTTCCGAGGAGATGGGGGTGCACTTTGATCTGTTGATTACCAAGCAAGAATTGCCACAGCTGCTTCCTTCTGAGTATCTGTGGTGAATTAGTTTCCTCTACTCACAGTGACTCACACTGATTTTGTAGTGACTTTACCAAAGACACAGCTCAGAATAAGTTTCATGCTCAGTCTGCAGGTTTGGCAAAATGTTTGTTTAAGGCAATGATTAAAAATTACGAGAAAATGATGAGAAAATTCCTACTTTACATGCTGACGAATCCTAGAATATAGAAAAGAGACAGAAGCATTTGAAAAGAGTATGAGCAAGGGTTTTGGAAGAATTGAGGGAATTAAATAACATCTAATAAGAAGACCAGGGAGATTGAGAAGTATAACCTCTTTAACCCTTGTATTTTAATTGGGATCCCAAAAGCCTTTGTATGCTGTTGCACTACAGCATGGCAGTTTATACATACTGCTACTGCTTGCATCTTTAAAAATGTACCACTTTTCTTCTCCAAAAATTCCAGGGTTTAAGCCAGCTCCATTGTTTACCTAGCAGTAACATCCTGCAATGTTGAGCATCATTGGTATGACAGTTGTGTATGTAAACTGTTCCAGAATGTTTTGCTTTACTGTTAAGTCAGTGAGACCAGTCAGAAATGGCAGTGGAAATTGCAGATACAACAGCTGGATTCTGGTAGAACTGGATTACCTCAAATAGGAATGTGTTTTCTGTTGTAGAGATTGATGCTTAATGTCATCTGCATTGGAGAGAGATTGTTCATTCAAGTAGACAGCAAAGAAATGTACATTCATACAGGGGTGGATTATTTCTTTCCCAGATTCCCAGGGATTTGAAATGCCCAACAAGTAACAGAAAAATTAGATGAATAGTCTGTTAATATACAGATAAGAATAAGCTCTGTATGTCTGTTTATGATTTATTTTAAGGGTATCTGGTATCTTATTTTTGCTTAATTGTAATTATACTTAACTTGCCAGAAATACCTAGATGACTAGTTTAGCACTTTTTTAAAATAAAAATAACTCAGCCATTTCCTAATTTAGGTATATTTGCCTGCCTAGCAAGACATCTTATTGTAACATGGTAGAGTACACATGATGTTTTTTGAAAAGATTTCACTGAAGTGTAGCAAATTATCTTCATTTCAAGCAGAATTGTGATTCTCCTCTGTGCTGGTTGGCTGTTTGCCAGGAAATGCATGTTTGAGCTCAGAGGAGTTGGAAAGTTGCATACCAGTGTGTCAGTGTCTCTCTGTTACATAAAACATCATTTTTTTCTCTTTGAAAAACCAGTGGTGTCCTATAAGCCTAGAAACAGCAATGTCTTCTTCTACCTAACTTGTAACACACCTGTGAAAACCAAATCCCATATGTGTGTGTCAAGAAGACTTGTAGCAGGGGAAGTTGGGAGAGAGCAGATATGCAGGCAAGGGAATAAACATGGCATTTTTGTTATCTGGATTTGATAAATATAGTTTGGGAATGATAGAGTAAAGAGTGGTGAGTCAGTTTTGCCTGGTCATCTCCAGTGACTGAAAATAACTTGTTATTCCAAGCCTTTTATCCCTTCATTCCTTTCTCTCCACATATTTTTGTGGTTTATTTATAGCTCGTCCAGCTTTTCCTTTGCAATTTGTAAAATAACCCTTCAGAGTCAGGGAGGGAAGACTGAGGAGCAGCAGCTTCTGGGCAATCTTGTGGATAGAGCCAGTGGATCATTCCCTGTTGCTGTGGCTGGATCCCCTCTTTCCCGTGCACATCCTTCCTTTATCTGCACAGAGATTCATTCCTCTTTTAGCAGGCAGCCTTGGTTCCTGAAGTCATTCATGGGTTTGTGTTGGCAGGAGCCACATGAGATGTTTCAAACCAGCTGGCTGTGACTTTGGCAGCAGCAGGGTCAGAGGCCTCACGTCTGGAGAGGTGGGAAGGCTGAGTTTTATCAGTGAAACCTTAGTGGAGGCTGTGAGCTGTCCTGAAACATGAAATCCAGCAGCACAACCCATACTTGCATGAATCCTGTAAAGCACAGGTGTGTAAACAATGCTTGCAATAATTCTGAGCTAAATCTTCTGTGTTTTGCTTCAATTCCCGTGCCCAGCTTTTTTGTCCAGTTTAATCCGCAAACTAAGGGTCAGTTTAGCACTTGATACATCTTAACTTGCAGATCAGGATAAAATACTTCTTGACCTGTTCTTAGGTCTTCCACAGAACTGTCTTATAGCATAACTGAAGAGTTCCATATTAAACCATCTGGTTTGGTCTGGAGAGGAGGAAGGGAGCTGGCAGGCTTAACTGCAGTCCTCATTAATTTATCCATGGAGAGGGCAAGGGGAGAGACGTGTTCAAGCAATAAATGTGAATCATAAAATCATAGAATGGTTTGGGTTAGAAGGGACCTTAAAGATCATTGGGTTCTAAGCCCTCTGTCCTGGGCAGGGACACCTTCCACTAGATCAGGTTTCTCCAATCCCCATCCAGCCTGGCCTTGAATACAGGGCATCCACAGCTTCTTTGGGCCAATGTGAGCCAGTGCTTTACCACCCCCACATAAGGAATTTCTTTTTAGTATCTAATCTAACCCTGCCCTCCTTCACTTTAAAGCTTTAAAGCCATTCCTGTTTGTCCTGTCACTCCATGCCTTGTAAAAAGTGTCTCTCCATCTCTCTTGTAGCCCCCCTCAGCCACTGGAAGATGCTCTAACAGGGCTCTTCTCCAGGCTGAACAACCCCAACTCTTTCAGCCTATCTGTAGCAGAGATGCTCCAGCACTCTGAGCATCTTCATGGCCTCTGCTGGCTTTATTCCAACAGGCCCATGTCTTTCCAATGCTGGGGATCCCAGAGCTGGATGCAGCACTGCAGGTGGGGTCTCACTAGAGCATAGCAGAGGGGAGAGAATCCCCTCCCTGGACCTGCTGGCCACACTGCTTGGGATGCAGCCCAGGATGCAGTTGGTGGAGCCAGTTAGCAGCGCCAGCCTGGGGTGTGAGGATCCCAGGCTCTGTCACAGGTAAGAGTGGAAAAACAAGAAGCAAGTAAGAATGTTAGTACTAGATGCCTGTGCATGGACTTAATGAGGTCATTTTGGAAATTTCTACTGGTTCCAGCACACATGCTTTGAAAAGTATATTGAAATATTAGGAGAGATTCAGACAGCTACTAAAGGAGTTTGAGCTTTAAAAGCCATGTTTCATATTGAGATCTCAGCAAATAAGTAGGTTTAGTTTGTTCAGGAGCAACTTCTGAGGTTGACAGATCATACCACCACTTACCTCTGTGAGCAGACAGGTCTCTAATTTAGCCAAGTTACGTGGTCGGGAAGTGGAAGTACAAAAATAATGCACACAGACACATGCACGCCCCCCTGATTAATTAGGGGAGCTGCTTGTCTCGTGGTAAAAGCTTTAGGGCAGTGCTGTCTCGCCACATCCCATGGCAGAACTGAAAGCATTCTGCATCAGTTCCTGTGTCATTCAGGAGATCAGATTAGATGATGATAACATTCCAGTCTGGTCTTAGAATAATTAAATGAGGTATTTACAGAGCTTTCAAAGTCAAATCGGATCTCCTTCCACACCACCACCCTCTCAGCAGCTTCAGTTAGTGGTATTGTTTACATATTAATGAGATGTAGCATCAGGCTGCAAAACCATGTGATTTAAATGTATTTAGCAACAGAATTAAGCACATGTAATGGTTGCTGATAGCAGTGAGGATGTCCTTACATCTCTTGATCTTTGTATTGTCTGGGCTGGAGGTACCTGGTATGGGATCCCAGTAGTCCTCTACTCCTGAATGCAGCAGCCAGAGCACATTTCCTTCCTGCTGGGCAGCAGAAAGCAGACAGAGCTGTCCTTTCCCCTGGCTCCCACCCTCAGGGACCAGAGGTGCAGTGTCCTTAACCCCTTAGTGTCAGCAGGTGGAAGGGCTCCCTCTCTCCTTGTATCACAATGCCAGTGGAAAATCAGATAGGTATAGAAAGAATTGGTATGCAGGATCACTCTTCTCTGTTAATCAAAGCAGCATTATCATTCTGTCTTTTTTTGTTTGCTTATTTGATTGCTACACTTACCTAAAAAAGATTTCCAATAACTACTGAGTTGAAAGTGATTTAGATTAACCCCAGCTGACACCGCTGCTTTAAAGAGGGCTGCCTGAAGTTTTAAATCCTCACAAGCATGATACTTCCCAGGAGGAGCTGTAAATCCTTGAAGCTGCTCCCTCCTGATACTGTGTTCTCAAGGAAAAATCACTGAAACCTTGTGAGCCAAGACAGTAATATTTCCCAGTAAGCAGTTTTAGATGGCTTTTGTTTTAATGTCCAAAAGTGTATCTGTGTTTAAAGCTAACATAAAATACTCAGATATTGTATAACCTGACAAGTTTTCTTCTACTCATTTCCATCTTTTCTTTCATTATCTTGCTGATCAGTTTATTTACACAAGTGCCAAGCCTCCTCCTGTTGGGTTTCCTAAGGAAATGTGACTAGGGTGGAGGATATTAAGGCATAGGTGGGTGAGCAACAGCCAGTGTTTAATGGAAACCTGGGAATGTGTGAAATATCTGGCACTGTGCAATGAAGGGACAGGTGTGTCACTTTGCAGCAGAAAGCAGTTATATTGGGCTGGGAGGTAGAATGGATAAGGTCCTCACATATAGGTCCCACTTTCAACAGAGCAGCTTAAATTAAGAATGAATATTCTGTTGTGAGAGCATCTCCATGTGCCTCTCCCCGTGGTGGCTCAGCAGCTCATCAGCTGCTGTTCTGTGATGTACCCTGGTTAAGAATAGCATCTTCTCTGCTGGATCAGAGCAGGGAAAGAGCCAGTGTAATCCTTGTGAGGTGTAAAGGAATGTCAATGATAACCAAAGTAGGACAAATTAGGGCTGCTGAGATCCTTGGTAGGGATGGAAATGGGTAATAGCCACCCCTGTTAATGCCAAGGAGATGTGAATTCACTTTTGAGGCTACTGAGAGTCTGAGCAGTTCATTGCATGGATTTGCCTTGGGGCCATCCTCTTTTTTAGCTCCCTGGTGATCATTTTGGCTTTCAGAGCTCCTGTTCTGAGTCATTGTTTTGGCCCTGGTTTGTACAGATCCCTTTGTCTCACAGTGAGCCTGCTCAGCATCACTGGGTAGGAGCAAAGAAGTGTCCTTGTGTCTGGTGTGAGTCAGAACTGAGGAACAGACTGTGCTTGAGCTCCCAAACAAAGCTTTAGCACAGGGAATGGGTCCGTCCATCCATCCATCCATCCAGCCATCCATCCATCCATCCATCCCTCCATCCATCCATCCATCCATTATCCATCCATCCATCCATCCAGCCATCCATCCATCCATCCATCAGCAGGGTCTGGGTCCATCCCACTTACTTGGGATGGTGCTGTAGGGCTGAGCTTCACCACTGGTTGTTGTCTCCAATTGCATCTGCACTGCAATATTCTCTTTGTGAATGTGTTTGAAAATCATTTAATCCTGCCTTTTACATTCAGGCTGCGTTTTTTCCCCTAGAATTAAAATACTGTGCTGGCATGGTATTATTGAGCACAGAATTAAAAGTAATTTTCAGTTTACCTGTAACATCTTTATTTTAAACCTAGTAAGAGGCTCTTGTAAAGTTTTATGATAAGTGATGAAATAAAAGATGGTGGCTGGCTGTGCCAGTGTATAGTGCACCTGTATTGTGTGTGAGCACATTGGGAATGTGTGCTCAGGTTTGCTGGGGCAGGGAGTTGCAGAAACTGAGCTGCATGGGGTTGCAGGATAAAAATGCTGCAGGATAAAAATTCCGATTGAGAAACTGGTGTAGTGAAAGAAAACATCCTCATTTTTCCTTGGAAGTGCTTTTTTAAAAAAATGTGTCTTTCTCTGGTGCTGGTGTTTTGGTCCTGAGCCTGGTCCAGTTCTCCCCATGCCACCTGAGTCCAGTGCCCAAAGCAAACAGCTGTGCATTGGAACTGCCTGAAGTAATGTCGTGTATCAACACAGCTGGAATATAAATAACTTTGATTGGGCGCAGAAAGTTCAGTAAGTCAAAGAATAGTGCTTTTGAGGCATTTTGTCATCCCAAAATGGAGACTGCCCCATGGATTAATCATCGTCTGCTTGTTGTGCAGTTTCCAGCCGCTTAACAATAGTTAGAAATAAACTTTATATTCACTCCTGAGCACTGAAGTAAGCTTTCCTTTTCTGAGGTGCTCTTACAAGGCATAGGACAAAATATTATTCTTGGGTGCAAAGGATACATAGTTCCACTACTGCAGGAAGAAAGTCATGGAACTGTAAAGCGACTGAAATTGGTGTTTCTATTTGTCCTGAGGAGCTGGGCTACCTGCCTGACGTTTTAGCCTAAAAAGCAGTTTCTTAGCTTAATTAGATTTCAGATGCAGATCTCTGAACATTATTTGATTTCCTTTGTCCTTCATTCCTTCCTCAAGGGGTCATGGATACTCACGGGAAAAAGACGATCCCTCAGATGTCACTGAAAATATTGCAAGAAGTGTTTTTTCCTCCTCAGCTTCTCTGAGCTGTATGTTTGCTTACTTCTTTTTTGACCCACCAGAAACATAGAATGATGTGGTTTCCCATGGGAAAATTTTTCTTCAAAACTAGCAGAAACAGGCTGTTGAAGCAAGTCTTTAAATTCAGGTGGAAAAAACATCCTTAAGTCAGTGACTGCCCTATGTCTTCACTTCTGATCACTTGATTTTCTGGTTGATTGGCACTTTGCTATGGATCTGAAACACATATTGTTAGATATCTCCAAGCTGCAGAGACAACAGCCTAACGTCACAGGGAAAGAGACAGTAAAGATGCTCAAAGGATGCAGGTTCAGAGCTGCCTGATTAAACCTAGCCTAAGGGAATTCCCTTTCTCATGAATGGTCTACTTTTGTCTGCTGTGGTGACTTTTCTTCCTTTTAGCAGATTGTCTTGTAGCTTGCCTTGGCAGGGAATTAAAGCTTCAGGCTGCCATTTGTGTGGAGCTATTAAATATGGATGACCCAAGGAAGGGGCCTCTTGCATATGAAACCTGGTATTCTGATCTTCTCCCTTTCTGATATTTCTGTTCTTTCAGATATGCTAAATATGCCTTTGAAGTTTCTTTTCTTCTTGTACAAAATACACTTCCATAGGTGAATCTTGCAGCTGGAATTAGGAGATACTGGTTCCAGCTGGACACACAGAGCAGGCCATGTAATCGTTGTTTGCCTCCATTTCCCCATGTGTAATGTTGAAACAGTAACAGGACACACAGAGGAGGGATCCTCTGTGCAGCTCTTTGGCCTTTCTTCTGGGTGACCAACTAAGGAGCCATAATGTGCAGTCTGGTGGGAAGCCCTGCTGGAAGCTATCTTGTCTGGGGAGGCTATGGATCCATAGGCAAGGAGTGGAGTCCTTCCTGTCTCTGATCAGGAATCCATGGGGAGAAATATCCCTGCATGCTAAAGACATCAGACCAGCTATGTGAGTGCAGGGAGTCCTGCCAGCCCTGCTTGCAGAGAGTCAGCAAATCCGTGTCTTAAGCAGATCTGCTGATTTATGACCTGTGGTCTGTATGCCAGTGGCCCTTAAGTGTAAAGCCTTGATTTTTCAAGTAGTTCATGCAGTTGGCAGAGTGATAGTTTAGCTGCCCAGGCATGAATGACTGCAAGATGTGCAAGAAACTCATCTGGCTAAAAACTCATTTCATAAAAGTCTTTTTTGGTGCAAGGATATTAGGAAGGCTGGACTTTTCTGGCCTCCCTTTTGGGGTAAAGTGTGTAATTTTATGTTCCACTAAACCTGAGGAGCTATGGAGGATCAGGAGGAAGGAGATTGTAAGAGATAGAAATCTCTTGGAGGTTTATGTAGCAGACCTTCCCCTGGTTGGGCCAGGAATTAAGGGATGGATGTCTGTGCTGCAGGATGACTGTAAATCTGATGCTAGAAATATTTGGAATAGGGGAGTTAAAATGCAAGCTGCTCTCAAAACTAAAATGTTTTGTGCCAAGGTGCAACAGGCTGGCAGTTATTTCTCTTTGTAAGGGCTGAGTTTCTAAGACATGATCAATTTTGGTATCTCTTGAAAAGAGAACTGATAGGTTTTACCTGTGCAGAACACAGGGATTGTCTGCTCAGTTCAGAGGTGATCCCAGAGCTAGACAAAAGATGGAATAGTGAGTTTTGCTGTGAGAGACCTCCAAGGAGCCATATAAATCTCTTTAAAACCCCAACTAACCTACGACAAAACTGTCCAAGAGAGATTGCTTCAAGACAATGCAGTTATAAAATATCTGAAAGGCTGAATAGGGTTTTTCCCCCTCTTGTGATATTTGGAGTTGAACTTTAGATACATCATTTTGAACATGGCCTTTTAAAGTAACTTTCTATTCTGGCCCTGTCATTTTTAGGGCTGTAAAGAAAAACCAAAATGCCAGGGAAGGAGAGGAAATGAAAATGAAGAGTGGGGCTAAAGAGTAGGTTTTGATCATTTTTGCAAGAAGTGGCATCATCTGTGAGAACAAAAGTCTTCAATTGCTGCAACTGGAGACAGCTTTTAGCCTCCAATTCTATTTTGCCCTGAGCCAGCCAGCCAAATAAAAACAGCAACATAAATCACTGCTGGCAGAACTTAGCAGTTATGCAACGTCCAGTGCACCACATGCCTATTTTTAGATCAGTTTTACACTAGCAGAATTTACTTTATGAAATCTAAAAAGAATGTCTGTTCAGGGGCTGGGGGATAAAGATGATATTTAGAAAGTGCAAAATGTAAAAACACTTAGAACAAGGATGCTCTAGCAAGCCCTGCTTTGGCAATACTGATATCCTTTCCAAAATGTTGGCTCAATCAGGCATGCTAATGAAGACTAGGGGTTTTTTTTCATCAATAGCCCCTTGAATTTCTAATGTGCAGTTGCTGTTTGAATGGTTAGCTGTGCTCCCTTTACCCAAACAGCTGAACATCAGACTCACATACAGCGCTCGTTATCCAAGACCAGATGTGCCTCTTCTCTCCTTTACATTTGACTTAATTCTCCTACTATTGTAATTCTGCATTACTTTGTACTGTGTGTAATCTTGTTCCCAAAGCTTGTTGTTCAGATTCAGAACAGGCAGTGATTGGGAAAAGTTTGACCTTTCAGCCTTTAGATACTCTAGCAGATGAAACACAGCCTGCATAGTTAATGTATCTCTGGGATTTCTGGGATTTCTGCCATAATTTTGACAGTTTTCAATCATGTCTTGAAGCAGATTAATATTCTGACTGTTGCATGATCCATATTGATCCTTTTTCCCCCAAACCTTTCTTCTAGGTGACAACCTCGATGCCATCCATGACATAACTGTGGCATACCCCCAAAACATTCCTCAGACAGAGAAGCACCTTCTGAAAGGAAACTTCCCAAAGGAGATTCACTTCCACGTCCGGAGATACCCCATCGAGACAGTGCCCACCTCCAAGGAGGGGCTGCAGCTTTGGTGCCGGCAGCGCTGGGAGGAGAAGGAGGAGAGACTGAGACGCTTCTACGAGGGTGGGAGATGCTTCAGTGCAGCTGGGCAGGGCATTGTCCCACCCTGCAAATCCGAGCTCAGGGTGCTGGCCGTGAAGTGCGCCTCGCTCCTCTACTGGACGGCGTTCCCGCTGGGAATGCTGGCGCTGCTCTACCTGTACAGCTTTGCACAGTGGTACTTTGCAGCCATGATCGTCTTTTTTGTTGTGCAGCAGAAGATGTTTGGTGGGCTGGAACTCATTGAACTCGCTTGCCATCAGTATTTTAAAAAGCAACAGAAATTTCACGACATGAAAGTAAAAATCAATTAGTTCCGGGGTAGAGGAAGGGTGGTTTTGAGATGCCCTGCAAATTTTATGCACAGGGAACAATTTTTGCATGAGAAGTGTCTTTTACTATTGCCATTGTTAGACATTTACACATGATTCTGTGAAGAGAAAGAAAAATGTTAGATATTGCTCCATGTGAAAATGGTAGTTTTTAATCTCTGAATGTAATTTCGACATTGCTCTCACAAGCAGCTAGCAACTGCATTCTGCTGTCATTAAGAAACAAATTGCTGGATTACTGAACAATCATAAGGACATTAATAAATGTGATGTGCACTGAAGTTTCATGTAGAAACCCAAACAGTTCAGCAAAGAGAGGCAGATGTATGATTTCTTTAGAGTCACGTTGGTGTGAAGTAAGCACCGAATTTGGAAAACCGGTAAGTTTAGATGGTAGATGAAAGTTGAAGGAGAAGTTGTTCTGTTTCTTTTTTCTATTTCAAATACTCAAACTTATTTTGTAGTAATATTTTTGCATAAGCTTTTCCAAACACTACTGAACCTACCAATCATTCAACTATTCTGGCTTGGTCACTCAGGAGGATTTTCAAGCCTTGCAGTCTTGTGTCATACTACAGAAAGCAGTACAGCGCTCACTCTGCCTCCATTTAAGTGTTTGCTGATTATTTAACAGACCTGTGCAGCTCAGTTTTTATCTCTCACTGTTTCATACTGTTCTAGTCTCCCTGTTAGCTGTGAGAGACTTGTTCCTACTGTAGTATGCAGAGCTGCAGGATAGGGGAGCTGGTTTTTTATTGGTTTATTGGTATTTTTTTTTCTCACAGAGGCAAAAATAGCTGTTTGTTTCTGAGTAACTGGAAAATGTTTTTAAAAAAGGCTTCCTTGTATCCTTGTAGACCTTCTTTGATTGAAAACATTTTATTTAGTTTTCAGAGTAGGCAAGATACCATTTTTTTCTTTTTTTAAATTTTTGTAGTATTAATTTTGGTTTTCACATTGCTTCCTTTGGCATTTCACGTGTCCATGTACATAAGCAGGAAGAGTGCTTGTTCCTTGCATGTCAGACAGACCTGTTGAAATGCAACGGTTCTCTCCTTGGTGGTACAAGAGATGGATCTTCTGAGTTTTGGACTTAGCACAGGGAAGGGCTGGTTTTGAGTTTTGGACTTAGCACGGGGAAGAGCTGCATCTTCCCTTTGCATACTGGCTTTGTTTCCCGATGACATCATTACATTTTCAACCTCCTTCACAACTTTTGGTACTTTCCCTTATTTTCATGACATTCACAAAACCTGAAGGCTTAAATTCAGACAAGGCACTTTGAAGTGCATCCCTTGTCATATATAATAAAAGTAATGTTCATGCTCACATAGAGAAAGACAAAAACATTGCCAGCACTTTGGAGGTACTTCAGGTCTTCAGGTTAAATTGTTTTGCAACCTCCAAAATTTTAGACAACTTGAATAACTGTATTGCTGCAAAACCTTCCTGACTTAGTAATTATTTGTTTTTTATTGCATGAGGGCTTGTTTGAGCTGGACCCAGATGGCCTGGCTCCGTTTGTTGAGTGGTGTTGCTGTGAAATGTGAAGTCCAGAGTGGAAAACGTACCTCGTGCTGTGCTGCGTGTCTCAAGTGTTGGGCTGGCATGGTGGACACACCTGTTTGCTTCTAAATTACAACACTAAGCATGTTGTCTAATGTGTTTGTTTTAAAGACCATTTTTGGACGAATCACCAGCCTCTATTCAACTGTCCCTTGCAAGGTGACAAGTCTTTTTTAATCTGTGCTTATAATAACTAATTGTTTATTATGAGGAAAGTACTTGAAGCCATCTGGTTTACTCCAAATTTTTTAATCCCTTTTTTCTTAAAAATAAATAAAAGTAGGTTTATATTTAGGGTTATATTGCTTAATGATTTTTTTCATGTTTGTATTTGTGTACCTGACAACTGGTGTTGCATTGTCATGAGTGGAAGGAGGTCTTTTTTTAAAGCAGTTCTGTGATACCACAGGCATGGTTGCAGCTTAAACCTCCATAGCCTGTCTTCTCTTCAGCCAATACCCTGCACATTCAGGTAACCCACTGCAAGGGAAAACCTAAAAACCTCATTTGTGGTTAATGCAGAGGAGACCTAAAAGGCTTCTTCCAGTCTGTCCTGAGCCACGGCTGTGCTTTCATACCAGGAGTAACCATAGCCAGCCTACTCCAATAGCCTTAACATCATCTTCAGGAATGACTTCAGAGGACAGGTTCCATGTGTTGGTGACATAAAATACCAGCTACGCTTTTCTCAGTTGTTCAGAGAACTTTGTGGTGTCATCAGATGTACCAGGAACACCAGTGTGAGTCTTGGTCATGGCATGGTTCAGGATTTATGTCTCTGTGTAATTAAAGTTGGGCTCTGAAAATGAAGTCAATGCAATCCATCGTTGACCCTTACAAGGGATTTCCTCCCAGTTGGAGCCAAACATGTAACCTACTGTAATGTGGTAAAAACATCCTGCAAAATTTGTAATTCATCTTTCTCCCTGATGTGTTTGGATCAAAGAGAAAGAATAATCTGGTTTTCAGCTGGTAATGTCACATTTGCAATGCCCAACTCCATGGTGCAGAGTGAGTGGTAAGTGAACAATCCTCCTCCATGTGTTTGATGTAGATGTTTAGATTATGTGCATCATTTTTCAGGTCAATTAGAAATACAAGATGGGAAAAATGTTGATTAAAAACTAAAAGTTTTGTGGATGGAGAAGCTTCTTTGTTTAAAAAGTGATTAAGGAACTGGGGGAAGATTTTTCTGTGAATGTTTTTTTCCCCTCTGGTGAAAATGTAGCTGTTTAATGAAAAGGTTCTGACATACAGATTTCTTGGAGACTACTTTGTTCCTACCCTGTCTCCCTTTTCAAAGATCACAAAGTTGGCATTTAAGGACATGGTTTAGTGGTGGACTAGGCAGTGCTGGCTCAGTGATCTTTTCTCACCTAAATCATTCTGTGATTCTGTGCTAGGTGAATCACTTGGAAGTTTTTCCAGTGCTGTTGGGATAAAGGTGCTAGTACTCCAGGAATCCCACAGCCCTCTCTATGGGACATGGATTGGCGCTGGGTCTCATCTCACTCAGTAGCAGGTTTGTCCCAGTTCACCTTCTCTTGCAGTCCCAGCAGCTGCCCCTCTGGGCTCTGTCTGCAGGGCCTGCAGGTCTTGCTGGGTCTTGCACACATTATTTGGGATCAGTGTTGTGCTTTAAGGATGCTGCTCCCTTTGCTCAATCAAACGTTTCCTCATCAGCATCAGGGGGTTTCTTTCTCTCTGCTCAGAGCAGCAGGTTGAAATCCTGCCATCTTTGTGTGTCATCAGGCTCATCTGGGTAGCAGGATGTCAGACCAAGACATTTTTCTCTTGACTTCAAAGCTGCAAGGCCCAAAGCTGGTCTGTAAAGTGTTGTCTTGATCATAGGAGATGTAGTTCCTAGTTTTGTGCGTTGCATCAATCGGTGTTGTTTAAAAAAGATCTGTGTTTTGATAACTTGATTTTATATGTGCACTGTGTGAAAGGAAACACCAGGACACTACAAACCTACAGAAAGCCTTAGTTTTCAGATTTCACTGATGATATTATTAGAATGTTTTAACCATGTACCAGTTACTCTACAGCAACAATAAAGACCTGAAGCATTGCATGTGTTTAATTTTGCTGTTTTCTTTTTACTGCACCTGTAAGGAACAAACCTTGTGTCAGATTATGATATCGCTGGCTGACTCGGGCAGACTGGTGTCTGTTTCCATGCTTGACTCATGGATTGTGGCTGTTGAGGAAGGAGAGCCCCCCATCTCTCCATGGGAGGCTGGAAAGGGTGTCTGGCTCTACCCTTCCTTCCAGCTTTTTCATGTAAAGAAGGCACAGAAACCTTTGAGTGTGCAAGAACTGCAGCTCAGCTTTAGCCTCGCTGTGCTGCTTAACCAGGATTGCTGAAGAATAACCTGTCTTAGGTAGTGATAGGTGGGTAAGGGCTCCATTTTAGCTGTATCCTGTTACCTCCCATGTAATTACTGACACAAGAAACCATCTATGGCAAGGTTCACATTCTTAGAGGGCCTTTCTTTAATGGAACTTCAGTCACAGGGCCCTTGATTTCTCTCTCCATTGCTTGAGTGCTGATCTGGTGTGGAGGCACAAGGGCTGTGTTTCTCAGCTCCTCATTACCCAGTGAGAATAGCCTGGCTGTGCTGGCCCTAGGGAAGTACCCACAACTCCAGCAGGCATCCTGTGGCAGAAAGAAGGAACAGAGACCCTGGCAGCAGTTTCTGCAGCTGGAAATGATAATTGGCCATGTCTGTATACACTTAGAGCATTCAAATCCTTTCCCCAAAGTCAAAGTGAGTGACTTGTCACTCTGGAAAGGTGGTTGTCTCTTCCTCTTGCTTTCCTCACAAATATGCAATGAAAAAATATATTTCTCTGTCTTACCTGTCCTTACAGAAAACATTAGTAATGGAGGCCAAAGATTATTTCATCCTCCAGCTGCCCCAAACCCCTCCTTTGCAGCTCCATATAATGGGGGAAAATGGTCTTATTTCCTGAGGAAATAGGAACTTTGAATCACACTGCAGGCAATCTGAACCAGACAGTGCTCCTGGGAGCAGGGAGCACGGGCTGTGCTTGTAGCATGCCTGGGTTACTGCCAGCCTGGAGGGTTTGGCTGAGGCATGTGAGGGGGAGAGAGCTTGCCTCTGTCCTTGCTGGGTAAGCAGTTTGATCAGGAGCTGATACCAGGCCCTGAGTGTTTAAGTAGATGTCTTTGTTCTGTTACAGCAGGCCCTCCAGGTGGTTTGTCATCCCCTTTTCTGGAGGTCTGTCTAGAAGCACTGTTTCTCAGGTGGGCATTGCTGCCCTCAGTAGAAGATGGGAGAGTTTGCTGCATCTGAGATGCTTCATGCATGAGAGAGGCAGATGTGCAGGTAAGTGTAATGGTTTTCGTGGTCAGCAGCCTCTTCCCTGCGTTTCTCTCCCCATCTTGCTTGTCTGGGGGAGGAGGTGACAACCCACAGCTTCAGGGTTCTATGCCCACAGCTTCAGGGAGCAGAGAAGCACCTCCAGCTTATCAGAGAGAAGAGCTAAAGGGGCTCAGGCCTCAGCATTGCTTCTGCATCCCCAGGACAGGTATGGAGGAGGATGAGCTGCTGCGTGCAGTGAGAGCAGATGCAGTGGGAGGAGCAGAAGGCACAGCTTTCTGCAGAGCCCTAACCTGCACCCACATCACTGCTGGGTCTTGCCCTGTGCCCTCCTGCACTATTTCTTCCCCTTCCTTCAAGGCTTGCTCTGCTCTTTGAATAGCTGGGTGTCCAGTCAGCCAGGGGAATGGATGTAGATTAACACTGAACCCAAAGAGGAGGGAAATGTTAGGGACAGCAGGATAGAGGTGCTAGGGAAGGTGTTGGCTCCTGCAGGTTCTGAGTGCAGCTTTGGGAGCGTGTCATCCTGTTCTAGAGGCTGAAGGAAAAGGTCTGTGTTAAAATACTTCTTTACTTAGATGTCTTTTGAGAAAGTGAGAAGAGAAAGAGCATCCAGCATAGGATGGCTCTCAGCAGGACCATTGGACTGGCCCAGGAATCTCTCTGTTCTCACCTGACAGGCTGCCCACCAATGCTGGCATTGCCTGTGTGCCCCTGTCGCTACTCAGGGTGCTGTGTCCTCTCTGTGCTCACATTTCTCACTTGATGTTTAAAGACATGCAAATGGTTCCTCCTACTTCTTTTCCTGGCAATTGTGCAAGACCCTGAGTTCTTTAAGGATAGAATAATCCCTCACTGTCAATAAGATTCACACTGGCAGGCTGGGAAGCTACCCACCTTTCCAGGGAATCTTGCAAAATCACTTGTAGCAGTGCTGCCTTATGCAATCCATGTTTTGTCTGGCAGCCAGGTGC
>WBNQ01001098.1:0-12201 GCA_013401375.1 Spizella passerina | reverse complement strand
ATTAAATGTTTTAATTTTAAAGCAATATGGCCTTGTATTGTTAAAAGTGGCATTTTTAAACTGCTTAACCAAATGTAATTGTTAGCAAAGATCAAATGCTTCATTTCCTTATGAAATATACAACTCAAATAGAAAATATTTGTAGATTTAACATAAATATTATGGTTGCTATTCTATTTTTTACTATTTTTACTCCTAATTTCTGTTGTATTTGCGTCTCCTAATTTATTATTTTAGCAAGCTTAAGTTTATAATACTGCGACTTGGAGACAAACTTCATGTCACAATTAACAAAGTTTGGGGGCTGGCTGTTCTTTTAAGCAAGGGCAGCAAACCATTCCTATTTTACTTACAGTGGGGAAGGGATTGTTCTGCAATCATTCTAAAGTAAAGAGTAGAAAATTTTTTGATTTAATACACTGATCTAGTGAGATTATCGAAAGGGCTTGGGATTTTGCTGTCTTCATCACAAGTTATGGGTACTGATGGCCTTCTGTGTGGGAATTGCATTAGTAAGGAAGGTGTGCTGAGCAAGCAGCAGTGATAAAAGCTTAGGTAGAAATGAAGTTCGGTGTCTGTAAATTTTGAAGTTTGTCACGCGTTCTCATGGTTAAATCTTAAAGCGCTAATGAGACAGTATAGAAAAACATTAAATATGTGGTAACTAAACCTCTAACTTTTGTCTTTCACGCAATGTGCGTGGTTCAGCAGTTTTTCTCCAAAGTCCTGACACATTGCTTTTTCCCTTATGGGGCTGCAGTTTTCTGTGCTTAACTTAGTGATTTGGAAAGCCAGCTTACTCGCTGAAGCTGTAGTGTTAAATTGATTTAATAAACACAAATGTGATGGTTTAATGCTGTAAAATAATTTATGAAGTAATGGTCTGATTTAAAAAAAATAGTATGTATAACTCAGATGATTCAGTCAAGAAATGGAGTAAGATATTAAGGAAGATTTACAAGCATTGTTTGTGTTCCAGACTTCTGGAATATAAGTACAGATGTGGGTACTTTCATCTTTGCAAACACAGAACAAATAGTCATCAAAAGACAAATAAGAATATTTTAAGGTATCTTTTTCCCCTCTATAGCACAAAAGATCTTGTATGTAAAAGCTGAAGAAACAAAATTGTAAGTTACAGCAAGGTTCCTTTTCAGGATGTGTTCTGTACTAGTGGAGAGATCAGAACAGTTATGCTTTGAATCACCAATGTGAAAAATGCTGGAAGACTGAGGGAGTAATATATTTTTAAATTCAGTTTTTATTTTGCTGAAGAAACTTAAAAATAATTATTTTACATCATATTATCATGATATACTATCTGTCTTGAAGGAAAGGAGAGCAATGAAGAGGAAAGAGGGCTAGGTAGAGACTTCATTCACAAAAGCAATGAAAAAAAAGAGGTGTCTTTATGGTGCTATATTTTTCATACCTGGTGGTGGAGAGATTAGAGCAGTTTCTGCATGGTGGGATGTTCTGAGATAAATTTTTCTGTCAGGGTGGTTTTCATTTTTAAAAAATGCCTCTGTGTGCACTGAGGGAAAGAGAAGTAGAGGATGAGGAAGTGACATAGATGAGATTTTGTGCTTGTATGGGAAGAATAAAGTCTGGCCTATTCCCTCAGTAAAAAAATGGTAAATGCAGGTGTTAGAAATTGACAGGCAGCACTGTGTGCACTGGAACGTGCCAGCCAGGGACTTCATCAAATCTCCTTGGGCAGAAATCATAAGCAAATTTTCTTTCCTTTCTCCATGAGCCAGTAAATCTTCCCATGTTTTGCAAAAATCCTACTGTACAAGATAAGGTCTTGTAACTGTTGTAATGGTTTTGTGTTTGTAAAGGTCCTCACTGTGCATTTATCTTCCAGTTCAGCTTGAAAAAATTTTGACTTGGGGAAATTGAGGACAGCGAGTCAGTGCTTTGGGCCTCAAAAGAAACCCTGCAGGGGTGGAGCATGTCTGAGTTGTGATGGAGAGGGCGGGAAGAAGTTGGAAAGGTTGTACAGGAACAGCGCTGTGTGCAGTGGTATTGTTGCTTCAGGTTTCACTTGCCTTTTGTGGATGGTTAAAACTCCAGAAGGGGTGATACTAGACACAGTCTGGCTAGACAGCTGAGTCACAGAAGAGGCAAATCATCACAAGACCTTGAGTGAGAGTTGGCAGGGAATTACGAGGACATAAGTCTGTGATGCCGTTCCTATCTATGAGGGTGTGCAAACAGCAGTGAGCCAGATTTCCAGAATGCTTTATCTACTGTGATATTAGGCAGGAAAAGGCAAAGTCTCCCCATGTTTTTAAAGAGGTGAAATTGTAATAAGGTTCTACTAGGGAGCTTCAACAAGGGTAGTTAGGGAAAACTGAATCTTGATATTGGGGGGTTGATTAAAGGATTTAGAAAATAAGCCCTAAAAACATTTCACATATACTAGATATTGAAGTCTATTCAGCCTTTTCAATATATTTTTGAAATGTTGGGGAGAAAAGCACATCATAATTTGGTTAAATGACTGCATTCTTCAGCTACTCTACTTAGTATTTCATTTAAGGAAGGTGGTGTATTGAACATAGTAAGGTAGGAACTTACATCTGAGGTGGTTTTTTACATTGCAATTTACTGTGCTGTAACTTTAAGTATGCTGTTTTGAAATACTGGACTTAAATTACCGTAGTAAGGTATTTATTTAGATCTCTCCTTCACAAAGAAGCCATTGTGGCTGCTTTGGTGCTCACTTTGACGTTTAATGAGCAGCAACCTGAGGAATGCACAGATGCATACTCCACTTGGCAAGTAAAACGCCCTCCTTTCCTAGAAGAAAGGAAGGTCAAAGAAATAAACTTTGTTAGAAATAGTAATCTGCTCATTGTGTTTAATCTTTTTTCTCATATTAATGAAAAGAAACTGACAATGGTCACTAATTCCTATCTGCTTTCATATGTTAAAGCTGAGAAAAGCTTAATTTGAAGTATGAAGTGACTTTCATTGACCTTGAGGGCCAACACTGCAAGGCAAGTTCTCTGTGTGTCTTAGAAGTCTCTCAGAGTGAGGAAAACTCAGGTTAACACTTCTTACAGTGTGATTAAATGTATTTTTAAAATCTAAAAATCTTATTTGAAACCTTAATTGTGCTGCAGCCATTTACATTGCAGAACACCTGTACTTCAGAAGTGAATAGTTGTACAATTGCTTAATATATTAATAAAAAATACAATTTTTTTTCCCATATCCACAATAAAAAATGCCAGGTGTTCTCTTAAACAGCTGTCATGTAAAAAGGTTGATTTTCTCAAACCATTTGTGTTTGATTAGTGTGTCAGTGCCCCAGGAAAGCTGATGCCCTTGTGCCCCACCAGTCTGTCAGTGTCCCATTAGGGGGACCCTTTGCTGAACAGGCACTGGGTCAGGGGGCAGCTCCACTGACGGGTTCAGGGTCACACAGCATAAGAGACAGCCCTTCCTGGGCTCCACAATGGAGTGTGTGAGCCACTGCCAGCACCTGCCAGCATCCTTGAACTCCCACTGACAGTGTACAGAATAACATTCTTTATTAATATAATAGAAGATTGTCACAGGTTAAAGTTCAAAGATTGCTGGTGATAGTGTCTGGCTGCAAGATTGTATTCAAAGCAGTATATGGATAAGCACTAATTCCTAACAAAAACTAGCTTGAGACAATCAGTGTACATAAAAATACAGTTCTTACCCAGTAGGCATCCCTGTGGGGGAGAAGGTGGCTCCCTCTGACTGATCCGAGAAGTTGTGATGGAGTCTTCCCTATCTTCTGCCCTTTTTAAACTTACTTTTATACTATTTTTTATGTTTGGGAGGAGCATGTATTGTGAGTGGGAAGTTGGGCACATTGACTGCATTCCATCTGGGGAGTAGCAACCACATTTTCTCCCTATAATTTTCCATACTGTTATAACTGTGTCTGTAACTTTCCACTCCTCTCCATATTCTGTTTCATCCCCCCCTTAGCATGTACATTAACTGCAATTTTTGTAATTTTCTTTAATTTCACCCATCTTTTCCCCACAGCAACCCTGTTATTTCAAGTGTTCATCAACATACTTTTAGCAGAAATATTTTGAAAAAAAATTGGGCAGAAAAAGGATGTTTTGAGCTCTGCAAATCAATAGGAACACATCAGAGCTTTGATAAGAAAAATCATACAGATTTATTCTCTTGGTTCTTTTTATATTATTATATATCTTTTATTGTATTTGCCTAGTATATCTACATCAACTGAATAGGCATGAGGTGGCACAACTCTTGGGAGACTGCATTTCTGAAGCTGGCCTCTTAAAACATTTTTCTAACTATACTTATTTTTCTTTTTTTCTTTTTTCTTTTTTCTTTTTTTTTTTTTTTTTTAGTTTCTAGGAGACATGATTATGAAATAAAAAGTGAACTCAGTTAATGAAGAGCTGTCTTCTTGGTTCCCCTAAAACAATATGTCTGAGAGAGAGGTGAATGGTTTGATTAATTTCTATGTGTCATTAACTTCCATGCCCTCAGATGACAAAGTTAATATTCACAATGTGAATTATTTCTCAGCTGATTGGTTTAGGAGGAACATGCAATGCATGTACTTATTGCATGATCTAGCACTGTTCCCAACAACCCTTTGGATGCCCTAAAACTTGAAATGCCCCTGCTGTCCTGCCTTCATTGGTCATTATAGACAGCATTATTGAGATTAAAATCCACACAATACACTGCAACACAGCATGGTTGAGATTTTACAATGCAAAAATCTGCGGCAATTACCAACTGCAAATGTGGACAGTGTGAAGCAAAGCAAAATCCAGAATGACTGGTAAGGTATGGAGGGATATATTGATACATGCCTAAATAAATTTAGCTGACTAAAAGCTGCTGAGTTTCTCAACTTTATATTTAAATTGTTGTCTCAAATCTCCCAGCCCATTAGACTTAAGTAGTTTAGAATTCAATGATCTGATTGCAGAGTTCAGAGATTATTAGAGCAAATGGGGCCTGATCAATGCCTTGGGTCGTCTTTTCAGTGTGTTAATTAATTAATCAACAGGAACAGAAATATATGTGTAATGCAAATTAAGTCAGTCTCAAGTTACTAGAATACCAGAATTGGTCATATGCAGGAGAAGGGAATCCAAAAGCAGCACAATATTAGTCCTTTTATCTGTGTAACACCACTTTCTTTGGTGGTGTCCTGGACTAGAGATATTTTCAGGATTAGTGTGATTGTTTCTGCTGTGCTCTCCTGGAGAAATGAATAAGCTTTTGAGGAAATGGAAGAAATTCAGTAACTGAAATATTCATGATTCACAGTCAGCCCTTGATTCTATTGGTTGTCACTGCTTCTCTTCATTTACATTAACCCCCAAACCAGGTTCTTTTGCTGTAATCTAGTACCAAATACAGTTTCCCTAATCCCCATGTCCACGTTGAATTGCAATATTTCCCCATGAAACAAAGTAATTTTATGTGGTTTCTGTTATCTTTTTCAATTATTTCTTCAGGTTGTTTTTTTTTTTGTTGTTGTTGGTTTTTTTGGGGGGTTTTTTTTGGGTTTTTTTTGTTGGTTTTTTTTTTCTCACAGCTTTGTCTTTTAGTGTGGAAAGTTATAAGCTTTGTTCTCCCCTAATTTCTCCTTATTAAAAGTCTTCTATCTTTGGTCTTCAGAGTACATGAAAATGCTGTGCTGTTTTTCTCAAGGACCATCTATTGTCTCCTTTGAATGAGGGAGTTAGATACTTGATTTGTTTTGGACATTGGAGACGTTCTTCTATTCCTGTATGTGGACCTCTCCTGTCACCTGCAGGCAGGAACCAGACCAACTCATAGCTCAGGTCATCTCTCTGTTCAGAACCAATAAAGTTTTTAGGTTCAAACCCTGAAGTACTTCCTGTCAGGCTTCTTGCTTCAGTTCTGTTGTGGCTTTTTATGCACACAGTAATTTTTATTAACAATAAAAGAGTTGTGTGCATAGTTGGGATAAAAGATAAAAAACTGGGGTTTCAGAGAAGAAAATGAATTATCAGTGTCAGAATTTGGCCTCACAATTCCTACAAAGAGGAAAAGACAGCATTCAATTAAAACTCCAGGAGGTGGTTTGTCACAAACCCCATGGGCTGGAGCTCAAGGGCAACTTCAGCTCTTCTGCCATCATCTGCTGGGTTTGGAGCCAGCAATTGGCCTGCCGCCAGAATTTCCTGTAAAAGTTGAACAACCTGTGGTACTATGTAGAATTCGTTCCTAAAACCAAGGGCCATGAAGCTGGCTAAGCCCAGCCAATAGATCCTTTGCTCAGCTCTTCCCTTGTTCGGCTTTCTCATAGCCATGGCAGGAGACAAAGGATGAAGAGGTTGGTAAGGCAAGTTCTGTGTAGGTATTTCACACTCATCTCAAAGAGACAATTTTCTATTCTGTCACTTGTGTGATTTTATTTTGTATGTACATAGACAGATTCCTTGAATCATTACATAAGTTAAAAATTCCATTTTGTTTCCATGAACTGTGAGTCTCCCTGTGCCTGGGGCTGTCATGTGCTAACAAGAGACAGGAGGAGTGCCAGAGTGTCAGTCATTAGAGACTCTTTCCATCTAGATTACTCCTAACTAGGAGGGGCAAATGAGGAATGAGCTCTTAAATAAGGACAGCATATCCCTCCCACAAGGAATCAAGACAAAGCAGCCTGGTGGTAATGTTTGGATTTCAAAGCCAGGAAGGATATTTGGAAGCAGAAATGGCTTGGTCAGGAAAGATAAAATGATGCACAGACACACCAGGGAGGTCCTGAGACGCAGAGGCGATGGGGAGGCAGTGGAAGCCTCCTCTTCATTGGAAGAAACTGATGTCTGGGCTTCTGGGGAATGGGAGGGGAAGGTCCCTGAGCACCAAATGGGATCTCACAAAATCTCAAGGAAAATTCTACAGTGAGGAAACGTAGGCAGAGAGATGTATGTGTGTTTACTATTTCATATGGCTTTGTGTATCTCTTGTGGTCATTAAAGTGAAGAATGGCTGCTTTTGAGACAGTTTGCAAAGTCTGTGCATTCAGCTCTGTGGGAGCCTGGAGAGAGAAATTGTCACTCAGATGTTGACTGTAACAGATCTGGGAAAGAGATCTGTGTCAAAGCCGTGGGACATCAGCTGCAGTCGCAAAGTGTAAGCCAGGGTCTCTCAGAAGGGAGAAGAGATTGCCTGGAGACCCAAGGCAGATAGGAAAAATTCAGAGTGTTTTTACATGGAAGCAGACAGAGGCTTTGAGAGAGCTTCACAAGAGGTATAATCTAGGCTGTAATATCACAATCTTTAAATTCTTACCTGTAGTTAAATGAAACTGAGTGAAAGAACACCAAGGCTTGCACATAGTGAGATAACAAGAGGGACCATTGGTGGCTCCAAGCATTATCTGGGCAAACACATGCACACAAGCGAGCCACAAAATGGAAGTCAGACCACGTACATCATCATAATTTGCACTAAACCCAGAAGTAATAATTCCCACAGCAGACAGGCTGTTAGCTCAGGCTTAGTGCCATGCTACAGTAGCTGCATGGCTGTGGAGCAGGGGAGAAGGCAGCCCCTGGTTGCTGGCAGCGTGGTCAGGGTGAGTCCCCCTGCAGCTGCCCTGTGCCTGCAGGGCTCGGGTGGGACTGCCACTCCCTGGCTGTGTGTGCTCACAGGACACCACGGCCAGCGGGCACCAACACCTTCCAGGATGGAGCCAAAGCACAAGCTCCTCTGGGGCAGTCTAAAAGGGCTGAAATGCTCAAGAGGATAATGTGGAGCAAACTCATGTAAATGGCTCCTCTGCATAAACTGCAATTTTTGTAATTTGTTTAGGGAGCGAGGGGAGTGCATTTTGCTGTATGTTTTTGGTTTGCATAAATTCAGAAAGTGTTCTGATTTTTTTTTCTCTGAAAATATAACTTAACTGTTGAGAGGGAGGTGAAGGTTTTGTGATGGAAGGAAAATACTATAATAGGAACATGGGGGATTAATGGGTTGTCCATGTTCCCGACATACTAGATCTGAAAACAGATGAACTGGCTAGATTACCTTGTATGATTTTTACATATGTAAATGGACATATAACTACGTATCAATATAAAATATTAGCGCGTATTTAGTGTATAATAATTAATTCAACTTTATAAGCAAATTAAGATTGCCTCAAATTTACATACAATGTGAAAAAAAGTCCCTTTATCCTCTGTAACTGCAGCATTTGGCAGATTCAGGAATAAATAATCTTTTGTGGCAAGGGTATGCCTTATCAAACATATGCAGATCAGTGCTAATTAATGCTAATTAAGGTTTCCTGTCTATCTAGCTGGAAAAACGTCCAAATGTTATGAAATCCAGTTAGTATGCCTATTACCCTAATTGTTTTATATGGGATGGTTCTTAATTAAAATATGTAAATTTACCTTAATTGCTATATACTAATAGAGGTTCATGTTATCTCACTAAAAATGACAAGATGGTGAGGAGGGGTACTTAAACAAATAATTCTGATACGTTTGTAAATAAATGACCTTTACTCAAAATTATTTTTAATTGGAAATTGGCAAAAGGAACATTTTGCCATCTATGTTTCTCTTTCGTTTTAAATAATGTCAGAATTTATGGTTCTTTGTTAATATAGATCTGGTGACATTGTGGCTTAATTAAGACTACTAAACAAGTCAACATTTTGTGTGTTTACTACGAGCTTCAAAATTGTTTGCTAACCTCACATTGACCTTCAGAAATGTCATAATTTACAATATTAATCTTTATTTTCAATTTTTTTTGTTTTGTGGTTCTTTTGATCACATGGTTTTGTTTGTGAAGTTTGATGTACTGGTGCACTTTTGCTGGTGCCTGGCCATACCTTTGCAGCAGAGAGGCTGGTGAGCTGCACCTCTTTGAGCTTCACCCAGGAGTGTAGGACATGGATTTGGACCACCTCTGGGGGGAGAGTTCCCATGTCTGCTGGGACACGATTGAGGCCCACACAGGTTTCTGCACAAGGTCTTGTGTGGCTTCTGCCCAGCACAGAAGCACTATTTGGACAATATTTTGTAAGGTGCTTCATAGGTGTACAATATTGGTGTTTCCTTTATCATTATCGTGCCATTTCACACACAGAGAAAACATTTTTCTCCTCTGATGTAAAGAATTTAATTGGAAAATCTGCTAATTTAGAGAACTGCCCTATAGTTGTATTTTTTTTTTAAACACCTGGTACATTTTAGCTTGTATTATACAGTATATACCAACATAAAGCTCACTTTGCAAAATCCGTCTGAAAGTATTTCCTGTTTTGCAGGATATTGTAACCAATGTTTCTCCAAGGATTGTGCGTGGAACTACTTCAGGTCCTCTGTATGGCCCAGGCCAAGGCTCTTTTCTAAACATTGAACTCATCAGCGAGAAAACAGCAGCATATTGGTGTAAAAGCATTGCTGAACTGAAGGCTGACTTTCCAAACCATGTAAGTGCCACTTAACCATAAAGATGCAACATACTTACTTGGAATCTCTAGTTTACAGATCTTTGAAACCAACATATTTAATGTCTTTTCAATAGAGAGCAAATTGCTTTATTGACGTAAAAGTACATTGTTAAAAACTATGCAGAGGACAGTCATGATTTTTTAATTAGACTGGTGTTTACTTTCAAACAGATAATATCAAGGGAAAGAATTGATTCCAGTGTGGATGCTCAGCAGTTCTGTTGTGAATAATTTTGTATTTAAGATGATACGTAATTTATAATAAGAATTGTTACTGTGAATTGAATTTGATCATAAAATGAATATGTGTTCTTCTCATTCTTAATCCAAGTGAGAAAGATGCTTATAGTATTTTTATAAACAATCGAGTAATCTAGGTGAAAAAAGCCAGTACTTAAAGTTAACTTCACTACAAGGATAGAGTTTTGTTAGAGCCTGTTTGACTGTGGGGAATATCTATCTCTGAAAGGTAATAATCACAGTTGGGAGTAATGACACCAGTTAGCTGGCATAAATGGTTTTCAGCTACTGTTCTTGTGAATAAGGACAACGAGGTAGAAAGGACAATGAGGTAAAATTCTCTTCAATCATTATCTCAAATGGATAGAACTAGAAATCCCAGAGCCTGCATATCTTCTGTCTTGAAGTTATTGCCTCCATGCTTCAGCTATGAGCAAAATCAGTGAACATTCCTGAATATATTATGACTTAAAGATAATCAAGAGGTTTTTTCTAATTCCTGCTGTTTAAATGTGAACATCAGCAAGTATAAAAGTGTTTAAACATTTAATATTGACAGTGAGAGTGCTGCATGTTTAATATCCTACTTCCCTGTAAATGGACTGTGTGTTTCGTTGCTGAGATTCTCATAACTTTATTTACTGTGGCTAAGCTTCATCATAATGAAAGCATGAACCCAAAAATAATATCATATTCCCTAATTTTGATTTTTATATCCTTTTTAAAAGTCCTGGATATTGCATGCAGGCAGACTGTTGGCCATTTCTGCTGTGGGAATGCTATCCCACTGCATTCTTCCCCAAAAACCCCTCACAGCACTTTATGCCTGAGATCAAACCA
This sequence comes from Spizella passerina, assembly GCA_013401375.1. Classification (NCBI taxonomy): domain Eukaryota; kingdom Metazoa; phylum Chordata; class Aves; order Passeriformes; family Passerellidae; genus Spizella; species Spizella passerina. Next base: position 1,634 of record WBNQ01001098.1, on the reverse strand, counting down.
TTCTCTTCTGTGAGGAAAAGCACTAGGAGCATTTCAAAAGGAAGATTTGAATTTTCTGAGACCTAGCATTGTGTGTGGGATGAAGAAGTCCCACTCTTCCAGAGTTCCTGGGGTGAACATCTTCTGATCATCTCTCATTATATGTGAGTTATTACTTTGAGAATGTGAATTCTGTCTCTGCACGTTGGCTATGGCTGCTACTGTGGCATCTTTGAGGTTGGTAATGTCTGCGTGGGCACAGGGGAAGCAGCACCCAGCAGTAGACCTTGGCATTGCTTACAGGGATTTTTAAAACATGCCTGTGAACTCATCTAAGAACTGTCATATAATTATAATGGTAAATTTGTTGCTAACTGAAAACAGAATTTTGTTCAGAGGAGAAGTCTCTTGGTGCTTATTTTGAGATATTCTGTATAATTACAACTCAGAGAATTTTCTTCACCCAATTGCTGTTCACTCCTCTAGAAAGACTTTTTCAGCACTGTGTGTTTTTTTATTAAAACCAAAACCACTTTCTGAGAACTGTTTGCGTGAACTTAATTAACAAGCAAAGAATGACATTTTCTGCTCAAATGAAGGCCAAACAGATGAGGACACAAGTGATTACAGTAAAAAAACTGATCCTACTCTGGCAAATTTTAAAAGCAAATCAAAACTTACACATAATTACTTTTGCTGTGAAATACAAGTTAGAGTGAGATTTATGTTACAGATGAAAAGGATATGAGCAAAATATCCGCCTCACTAGAAAATGATCCCACAACAGCCTTTTATCTTGTGGCAGTGGGAAGAAGCAAACCATAAAGGACAGCTAAATTCCCCCAGCAGAGGCTAGGATGTAAACTGAACTTTGCAATGTGTTGTGCAGAAGAGGGCCACCATTCACAGCTCCTTGGGCAATGCCACTTAACTGTGGCGTGTTGCCTCTGTAAATCAGGAACCAGCATCTCCCTTGTGCTGTCTTCAACCCCTGTCCTGGGTAGCCTCATTCTTTGTCTCTTCTGTCTTCTGATTCTTGTTTGTAGCTTGCAGATATCTCTGACTGCCAGTCTTTCTGTTCCTGCTCTTCTATTAGCTCCTCCCTTTGACTCCAAATCCACTTCAAGTGGATGAGGGAGAAGCTGCCACCACCAGGAACTTCCTTCAGTGCCAACAGCAGAGAATAAAATATTGTAAGGGTCCAAGCAGAGGAGAAAGCATAAGGTGTCTGGATTTTGTATGTTCCCTGGTAAAATATTATCAAAAGCTGCTTACTGGGGTCAACCTACCACAGGTGGGAAATGCATAAATGTCATTTCATGACTGAGACGCACAGTGGTTAAAGTGCTTTAGTTAGGGGGGTGAAAGAACTAACACTAATGTCACAGCAAGTCCCATTTTCATGTTTTATTCACCAAGGAGATACCTGATTATATGGTGTATTGGTCTACTTTTCAGCCAAAACATGGCTGAAAGAATGACAGAGTATGGTGCATTCAAGAAATTAGTTTACCTAGGAAATACGAATTCAGCCAAGTAGAGCTCCACTAATGATATGAACAGAAATGAAAACTGTGAGGAAGTTAAAAATTGCTTTTACGTTAGCAAACATCTACAAAATTTAATCATTGGGAAGTGGCTGAGAAAGTTGGAAA
>WBNQ01001097.1:1582-29011 GCA_013401375.1 Spizella passerina | reverse complement strand
GTTTTTTAATGTCATGAAATGCAGAAACACATTAAATGTACTTGTTGTATACAAATCATCAAATCATGGTTACTTTTAAACTTTTAAAATTACTTTGGGGACCAGGGGTAGAAAAATCTGGAAAAAAGTCTGTTTCCAGTGTCACATGAAGGAGGTGTACACATATCACAAACTCAGCCACAGCATTTTGGGTATTTTTAGCTAACACCATTATTTGAGAGGGGAGGAATTGTTGTGTCTGAACCAAGGAAACATTGGTACAAATCTGTATCTTGCTCCTGTATGCACCACTGCTTTCAATGAGCAGTGCTTGTTCTCTCCTGGAGTACATATCTCTTTAAACAATTAATTAATCTGTCATTTGGTGTGCAGACAGCCCTTCTGGTGGGCAAACACTTGAAATTAGACTCGCCAGTTGTGGTAGATTAAATGCTTCCAATACACCTTGAAAAGATTTATTAGTGTTAGATCTTACCCAAGCTAGAAAATAAAAGCTAAAAGGAAAGTAGTGTATGTTAATGCATGCCATGCTTTTATCTGTGGACAATATTTCTACTGTCTCTGTCAGCTGTGGATAGTCATTTAAATCTTCTGGCCCTAAAGCAACCTTGTTCCCAAACTGTGACAGACTTAGAAACAAAGATTGGCTTTAGAAACAAGATCCAATTAGTGACTAAAGAGGAAACATTCTTCTTGGGGTGGATAAGTGTCTGGATTCAGTGAAGAACTGGAAACACTTCCATGATAATTAGCATTATTCCTCAAGACAGTCTGTAATGAGAAATTGTTTCCATAGTCTTCTATGTGTCTTTCCATCTATTTCCCAGATAAATTAATTGGAGGATTGGGCAGTGTTGAGTAGAGAAGCCTTGTTGTAGTCCTGTAGCCTTGGTTTGTGAACAGGGTTAGTGAAACTTGCTTACAGCTGTGGAAATGTTCAGCTGGAAAAAGCAGATAAAGTAACTTTACCTCAGTGTGTGTTTGCATACCTGCAGTTAATAAACCAATCCATGTGAGCATGTGATAGTGCAACTGTGGTGGTTGGGGCTGTAGAATTGTATTCTTCTGATCTTTNGACAGGGCAGAGCTGGCTTAACGACAGCTTTGCTCTGTATCTTTTTACTGCTGAGGATTTCTTGGCTTGTGGAGGCCACCTGATACCTGTGTCTGAAAATTCATACAGTGCTGTGTGCTGGGAGAGTTAGCATCCTCCACAGCTGGAGTGCAAAACAAATACTTCAGGATGCTGTGAGTTCAAAGAACATAGTGCATCTTTGGCCTTTCCTTGACTAGAGGGCGGAAAACTGAAGTCAAAGATGACAAAAAAAAAAAAAGTAGAGAGCAGTATACAATACTCTAACATGAGGGTGGCTTTTTAATGGTAATTGTGTTAGTTTTTTAATGTCATGAAATGCAGAAACACATTAAATGTACTTGTTGTATACAAATCATCAAATCATGGTTACTTTTAAACTTTTAAAATTACTTTGGGGACCAGGGGTAGAAAAATCTGGAAAAAAGTCTGTTTCCAGTGTCACATGAAGGAGGTGTACACATATCACAAACTCAGCCACAGCATTTTGGGTATTTTTAGCTAACACCATTATTTGAGAGGGGAGGAATTGTTGTGTCTGAACCAAGGAAACATTGGTACAAATCTGTATCTTGCTCCTGTATGCACCACTGCTTTCAATGAGCAGTGCTTGTTCTCTCCTGGAGTACATATCTCTTTAAACAATTAATTAATCTGTCATTTGGTGTGCAGACAGCCCTTCTGGTGGGCAAACACTTGAAATTAGACTCGCCAGTTGTGGTAGATTAAATGCTTCCAATACACCTTGAAAAGATTTATTAGTGTTAGATCTTACCCAAGCTAGAAAATAAAAGCTAAAAGGAAAGTAGTGTATGTTAATGCATGCCATGCTTTTATCTGTGGACAATATTTCTACTGTCTCTGTCAGCTGTGGATAGTCATTTAAATCTTCTGGCCCTAAAGCAACCTTGTTCCCAAACTGTGACAGACTTAGAAACAAAGATTGGCTTTAGAAACAAGATCCAATTAGTGACTAAAGAGGAAACATTCTTCTTGGGGTGGATAAGTGTCTGGATTCAGTGAAGAACTGGAAACACTTCCATGATAATTAGCATTATTCCTCAAGACAGTCTGTAATGAGAAATTGTTTCCATAGTCTTCTATGTGTCTTTCCATCTATTTCCCAGATAAATTAATTGGAGGATTGGGCAGTGTTGAGTAGAGAAGCCTTGTTGTAGTCCTGTAGCCTTGGTTTGTGAACAGGGTTAGTGAAACTTGCTTACAGCTGTGGAAATGTTCAGCTGGAAAAAGCAGATAAAGTAACTTTACCTCAGTGTGTGTTTGCATACCTGCAGTTAATAAACCAATCCATGTGAGCATGTGATAGTGCAACTGTGGTGGTTGGGGCTGTAGAATTGTATTCTTCTGATCTTTCCTCTAAGGTGCTGCCTTTCGTTTATAGCTGCTTTTTCTGTACTGAGCGTTGGCTGAACTTGTCTGGACTCCATGGTCCACTAGAACAATAGAAACCTTTGAATCGTGTACTTCCCTAGCTAGGCTCTCCCCACATTTTGCAAAGTGACTCACAGGCTAGGCTTGCCAGAGTTGCCAGAAAATGATGTCATCTGGATACTGTAGTATCCCACGTACAAACCAAAGGCTATTTAGAAATTAGGCTGACAACTACAAAAAGGAAATAGCTGCATTTCAGATGCATATCTCAATTTTAAGTCTGTATAATTGTGTGTGTGCTTATTAAATACAGAAGTTGTGCAAAAGGCAAAAAGAAAAAAGTGCAGAAGAGAAGCTTCAGTGTTTCTTGAACTGTGTTTTCTGATGACCACAGAGTGGGCAATCCTGTTCTCCTGCTGTTTGTCTTGTGCCAGCAATAGTTCATGCAGTCAAACTGTGTCAGATCAGGGAATTGATTTGGTCAAACACTAACATATGTATCTTGTGTTGCTGCATTGGTTCTCAGCAGGATCAGTTCCCTGATTCTACTCTCCCCACTATCCCTGGGGCACTGATGTGGCCAAAATGGAAGGGAAAATGCAGACAAGAGTGCAGTAGAGAATGGGAAGCAGGAGAAGCACGCTAACTTGTCCAGTGGCTATCTTTACCATAAAGCAAACTTGAAATTATATCCATAGCCTCACTTGAACAGTTTGGCAGAATTTCAGATGTAAACATCTTATGTATTGACATGAGATACTTCTTTTTGTCCTCTTCACCCCCACGCTACATGGTCCAAAAAACCAACATTTGCTGTTTGTGGTCACTGTGCTAGACTGGGACCTGGAGAAGCTCTGCCCTGGGTAGCAGCTTGCCATCCTCAGGAGTCCTTTGTCTCAGCAGCTTGGGGCACTCTGATGCTGGCACACAGCGATGGAGCTCCTGGCCAGTGGCCTGCACAGGCAGATGAAACGCACATTAAGTAAGACTAGAGTCAAAGGCTTCTCCTTTGTCAAATGTCAAAGGCAAAAGAGGCTAACAGATACGATTTTGTGGGAAAATTAACAGTCTTCTAACACTAGTTTTTTGTTCTGTTCCTCTCCTGTTTCTGGCAGATGCATCAAATTGAGTTCTGCTGGTTTGGGAATGTATGTGGAATTTAACTTGCTACTAACAGTCATGTTTTCAGATGTCTGACCCTGGCCTGGAATATGGTACACAGTGTATCCCCAAGATAAATGAACTGAGCAGCATGTTTCTTATTACTTCATTTCTGTCTCTGTGTTCTGTGTTAAAACCAAACAGTGAATGAAACCTGGCATGTAAACTGATCCACCTGTACTAAAGCACAGCACTAAGCAAGATAAGTCTAGATGTTCAGCCTGTGCACTTCATTTCCCTGTGTGATATAGTACTGGTTCTGCCCCTTAGAGCAGTGTGTTTTACTGCTTCTTCTGCTCCTGATTATTGCAGCCAGAATACCAACAGATGTTCCTGGTAAGACCATTAAATACAGCATTTAAGTCAAATTTTTCATAATTTAAAACTCATTCAGAAAGATCTTTGCCCTTCAATTGTCCCTAACCTATATCGTATCTTGGACCTGTAACTTTAAAAGAGTTAGAAGGGCTCATGATTTGGCTGTCTTCCACTTATGGAGTGGGATTTCCTATTCAGGCATTGAGGTGACAGGTACTATCAAAAAAGATTATGTTCCCATCAGCCTATAACTACAGAGCATTGAACATCAGATATTGTTCATCTTGGTTCAAATAATTGTTCTTCATATGTCATAAATGCTTTGCCAAAGAGAAAACCATGGCATTAGGAGAGCTAAGTACAGACCTGATAATATGTATGCAAAACTAAAAGGGGTTGCAATGCATTCCTCTTGTTTAAATATTTCAAGACCCCACCCAGACTTGGATCCACATTGCTTCAATATTTCTAGATGCTTTTGAGCATTCTGCTTTCCCTTGACATGGACATTCTGCTCTTGAAAAACTCTGGCCATGCAAACTCACATACATAGAACAGAGCTGAAACAATCCCACTGCTTAGGAGAGAGTATTGTGACGAGATTTGTGAATTCAAAACTGAGTAACTGGAGGACTGCTGGGCAGCCTGATGCACATTCCTGTAAGCCTACATACTAATAATAGAAGTTGCTACAATAATATAAATTTACTTAAATCATGTTAAAGTAGAATACACTGAGTCAAGATTTTTGTAGAAAAAACAAACCAAAGCAACAAACAATCACCTCTTCTAGCGTTTTGAAAAGGCAAGATGAAGGCACTGGCTATTGCTGAAAATTAGAATTAAGTTTTCTTGTGCAGGTATTTTGTCATGGGAAATTAGGTCACTTTGACAGAGGACCAAGGAGAGACTGAAAGTTCTTCCTTGAACTGAAGAACTACAGCTGTGTACAAGTTAATTTTTTGTTCTTACATAGAGTACTGCTATTTCATCTATATAACAGAAACTGATATAACACAAAGGCAGCTTTTGAGATCTTGCCACTGTTGAATGGTGGTAATTGACAATATAAATACAGTGTTTAAATTTTGCCCACCATCATTTTCTGGTTAAACTCCTAAAAGTAAAGGTAGATGTGTGATTACTGCTATATAGCAAATACTCTAATGCATGGTGCTGTCTCTCAAATAAGCAATTATCTTAATTTAAATTTTAAAAATTCCATGTAAAGTTTGTGTTTGACTTAAATCCCCTAACGATCTAAAAATTTGCATGTAGGAAAATCTAATTAACCTTAACACCCAGCATGAGATTGGGAGTTTACCATTTGCATGTAAGCACAATCAATAATTGAATACATACATACTGAAATCAGTTTAAAAATGCAATGCATGAAAAAAAAATCTAAGTTTACTCTCCCTCTTAATCTAGAGTTTTCTTGATTCTCTTGCTTCACACAGTTGGTGTTTCTCTATTTGGTTGTTGCAAATACTTTACCCTGAGATATGGTATGCTGCAGTGGCAGGAGGGGGTTTTTTCCAAAGCAAACCAGAATGGAGCAGAGAGGCAGTGTTTATGTAAAGTAAGCTGTGTGAAAGGAGTGTGCTATAATTCAGGAATAACATATACATTTATAAATGTAGAATTAAGTTGCTCAGGATTTTGTTAACAAGCTGTTTGTATTTTAGAACTACATCTGCCAGAGTGATATTGAAAAGACAGCTTATCTTTCACTTACCATGTTTGTAAATCAATTGGCAAGGAGAAAACCCCCTTATTTCTGAAGAAAAATGCTTGCACTCTTTCCCTGGCTAGCCATAGTGAAGACAAAGTAATTTTGTGCTGATATATAGAAGAGAATAATTTCCAGCTCTTTGTCTGAGAAAAGGGAATATCTTTGAATTAGGACTTTAGTCCATCTGGATGCTGGCATATTCCACTATTTTTCATAGGATTAAGAGAAGTAAAAATTATGTACTTCCCATGATCAGTTGATGGGGAGAAGAATTAGTCTAGTGTTTCTTTCAAAGATATACACTGTCTGTCACTGTGCACTAATATAATATGTTTTTCTTGAATATTCAAAGTAGCATGTAAGACGATTAGTAGAAAAGCAGTTGCTGTTAAACCTTTTTATTTCCAGTAGCTACAAAATGGGCTGATCAAACTTGCTGCTCAGGTAGGGTCTGTGCATCCCATTTGGCTCATTAGGCTGGATGTATGCTTTTTTTCAAAATAAACTTTCATATGCTTTCCCAGCCCGCATCTTAGTGTCACCTTAATGTGCTTGCATACAGTGCCCTATAGTAATAAGGAGAGAGGTTGGTCAGATGTTGAGTCACTGGGTGGGCAACACTGGGGTCTGTTCATCTCTTGAATGCCCTTCTGCTCTTCCTTTTCCAGACTGCCATCACCCAGGTACTTCTATGCTGGCATCAAAATTCTTTAAATATCTCTATGTGCGTATCTATAAACATTCTTCCCATTTAGATACTGGATTTACATGTTATATTATAGAATTCAGTAGTACTGTGTTTGTTTTCTTCAGTATAAAGGATTGTCCATCTCCTTCATGAGGAGCCTACTTCTGCCCGACACATAACAGCTGAAATGTGGTTTTGATTACTTTCTTTTTTAAAAGAAGCATTTAGCATGCCATTGCATAGTCTCAATCAGGCTTACCATTTGTGCAGTGTTGTGGTGGCAGCATTGCAAGGAAGGATATGCAGGTATGTCCTGAACACAGTTTTTGAATTTTAAGGGACTGGATATTTGACACTTGGATAAACCTCCAGCCTCTTGATTAGCATTCAGCTACTTTCAACATATTTGTTTAAGTTGCAAAGATTTGGCCTGTTTGAGAAGTTGATGCTATGGAAGATGGGACAAGGTATTACTTGGCAGCTAGGTGGAATTCTGCTTTTCCACTTTGGAGAAACTCCCTTATTGCAGTGTGGTGATGAAAACATGCTACCAGTCTGGGGAACTTGGAAATGGCTGTCTGCACAAACGCCTCCTGCTTGTACTAGAAGCTGGTACTAGAAGCAGATGAAATTCTAGAGGCTGACAATGTTATGAGTGAACAAAAAGGACAAGAGGACTGTTCTTGTTCCCTTTTTTCCCATCTGAAGTTGATGAAAGTGGTTGAGAGGGTCTTTGAGTATTTTTGCAGCCCAGTAAAAGAAAAACAACTTGCCCTTCTGCATAGGAAATATCTGCTTTGGTGAGCATGGAACTTCTGCTGGGCTTTTCACTTCACTGCAAGAACACTTGCACTCCTGAAATCAGAGCGTAACTCTTGTGTTCAAAATTAAGAGCAATTCAGCTGTTAAGTTTCTTTGAATATATATATTAGTTCTCCTGAGGAAGAAGAGTATGGAGACATTTTGATGATATTGAATTTCATAGGAAAAGCTGCAGCAAATATGCTGTTTAAGTGTTTGGCTGGATTTCAAAGTAAGTGTGCAGAAGTTCTGCAAGACATACTTTTAAAATCTTTTGTGAAGGGGAAGATCTAGGGACGAAGGTGCTCAGTGTCAGAACTTTGTGTTCGTTTAGTTTCAACTTGCATCTGTTGGAATATGGGCATAGTTACACTAACACTCTCTTTTGGGGTCTTCCTTCTTTTCATAAGTTTCTCATGAACAATTTTAGATTCACTGTTTCTGACAAATCTGCTGTGTCACCAGGCAATTTTCTGGCCCCGGTTAAGCATGTTTTCCAGTGCTTGTGTTCAGATGTCTGATAATTGAGTTGATGGGAGGGTAGGGATCTCATGTATTCCTTAGAGTTTGGCAAGTCTTATTTTTTGCATCTTTTTTTTGACCTGGGCTAAGGTACAGAAACCTCCAAACCCCTTAAAACCCCAGTCATCATTGTCTATCAGGCCTTTTCTTTCCTACTGTAGATCTTTCTGTCCTGGTGTTCACCCTGTGGTTCTTCCTTATCTAGTTTCTACTGTGGTTGGCTCTTCCTGTCCCTGTCTCTTGTTGACAGGAGCTGTTTGGCGTGGTGGCGGTTGCGTTTCTCTTCCTCTCCCCGGTGGCGGTTGTTTTCCCAGCACTGGTGACTGACTGGTGTCCTCACACCCTGCACTGATGCTGGCCCGTGGATGCTGCAGGAGAGGCTGCCATGAGAGCCAGGAGCATCACTGCCCTCTGGCTCATACTGCCCGTGGTGGGCAGGCTCTGCAGGCTGCAGCTGCCAGTAACTCAGGACACCGGAGTCCTACTGGAAACACACACACAAACATGCTCTATGAACTCTAGGGGAAAATGAGGATCCAGTTTTTGTGGTGGCTTCTGGATGTAAGTGCAGCAGTATCTTCCTATAGTGCATGAACGGCACTGTGCAGGTGCTGTACTTGATTGGGATGAAGTGTAGAGGAAAGGGCAGAGGAAGAAAGGGAGCAAATTCACAGGTCAAAATAGCAACCTAAGTCGCTTAGGTCTCAGTGGAGGGCTGAGAGTTAACAAGTTGTGATGGTTTGCTGATTAACTTGATCAAAGTAACTAGGTCATGAATAGGCTTGGCAGCAAGGTAAATTGACTTAAAATACTTTTTGGTTCAAGTTGAAACTTTTGGTTCAGATGAAACTTTTTGGTTCAAGTTCACAGGTACAAGGGGTTTTTTTTGCCCTTGTTAAATTGTTGGCTAACTGCAAATTAGAGGCCCTGAGATTAGTGGTGTTTATGAAGAAAAGTAGGAAAGTGCTCCTGTAAACCATTTTGATGTTTCTTCTTTCTTGTTGCCTTTTGGTGACAATAAAACAGTGAGCTATACCAGCCTAAAAATTAGTTTCCTAATGAAAGAGGAAAGCACTGATAAGGATGCCTGGGTGTCTGCCCTGTGGTTCACTTTGATTTCAAAAAAAAAAAAAAAAGATGGTAGTTACTTCCATATTCTAATACAGAAGTTTTTAAGTTAATTTCTGTGCCTGAAAGCTCTTGGAGGTAGTACAGGAGTATTTCTAAATAGGGCATTGTGATGGTTGAAAAAGTCTCTATTGAGCTTCTCTGCAGCAGATTTTATTTTTCAGAAATTACTTCTACAGAAATCGATGGCCGAGCCTTTGTGCGACTAACAATTTGCTAGAGGGTTGGAGCATGCTGAAACCTCACTGGAAACAGAGATATAGTACATAAGCTCCATAAATGGTTTGAAATAGTCTCTAAAACGTGTCAGTTTTTCCTTCGGATTTTAAAATTCTTGCATTTTTATTTCCTCTTTGTGCATGAACAAGAAAACAAAGAAGAACTTTGTTTTGCATTTACCACTCTGCACAAAACACTGTGGTTTCTCATAAGTAGTCTCAAACACCCAAAATAGGGTTTAAGAAGACTTTTCTTGCATATTGCATCTTGTGATTAAACAATGTGACCAGTAATGGTGATAGCATTCTGGCTGGGGTTGTGTGGCTGCTATGTGCTCCACTTGGCTTGGGCTGCCACTGGCAAGGAATTGCCTGCCTCTTGGCTTCTCTGCTGCTGGTTGACACAGTGACACTGAATATCCAGAGGCATTCATGGCTTGCCTGAGTGGCAGCTGCTGTGGCAATGGTGTTTCAGAGCCTGGATCAGCCATGGACATGTGGTTCTTGTGTTACTGGGTCAGCTAGCCAGACAATGAGAGCTGCCTGGGGAGGCAAGCCAGTCAGCAGTGTGGATGCTGATAGATGGTTTACCCATTCAAAACACTGAAATACTGTTTTTTTGCTTTTTGACAGGATAGAAAGATTGCATATTCTGGTACTTGAAGTCAAGGTGGTGGTAGGGGAGTGTGTTCTCAACTGGTTCTAGATTCCACAAGACAGACTTGATACACCATTGACAGGTCTGTGGCCTTTGAACCAAATGGTGTCCCAGTAGCCTGTCCCAGTAGCCTGTCCCAGTAGCCTGTCCCAGTAGTCCTTAATACCTTGTCTGGTAACTTGAAGGCTCTTAGCTGATTAAGTATTTCTTGTACGTCTCTTCCAGTCTCGAGTAACTTGAATACTAGGGCGTAGATTCTTATCACATGGTGAGTACTCTGATAGGGGTTTGTTTGAACACTGTTTGTTCTTGGAGAAGAGATTGTCTTGTGTACACGGACGTTAGGGATGATGAGCTCAAAACCCTTAAACTGAAACTCTGTCACTAGACACTGGGTATTTGTTGCATGACATGATTAATTGAACTGTTTAATTTTTCCCATGCTGATTACAGTCAACTTTTTTTTCTTCCTAGCCTAACCTAGTCTTTGGACTACAGTTTAGTTTCACACTGTCCTATTGCTACCTTAATACATTAATATAATTTCTTAGTACATTCCTCATTCCAAGAGACTATTTTAGAATTCTGTAGCTGAAACCTTGTTTTACCACTTAATTCCTCCAGTTCATTTTCTTAAAGAATGACTATATTACTGTATCTTAAGTGCTATCTAGAAAGATGTGTTTGAGTTACTATTTTATGTAAAATTTGGTTACATGTTCTCAAGAAAAACTCCAACTTACACTGGGAAAATTACAGCCAGTTCTTCACCAAGAGCCAATGTCTACATATCATATAGAAATTCTGGTTATGGCCCTTAGTGTAAATGTAAAGCAGTGCTGGCTGTCTACCTCAGGTGTGTGAAGAAAACACTATGCAGTTCTGAAACTGGCAAAAAGATATGGTCCTGGAGGATCCAAAGCTTAGTTCAGCAGTTATTAGCCTATGTTCTGATGATAAAAGTGAGGCTGCAGGGCACTTGTGATTATTTTTCCTGTTTTCTCCTATAGAGTGGCTGCTTTTCTTCACCAGTGTGAAGTCAGACCATTCCTTTATTCAGTTTTCATTTCTTTATGGATTATCAAATGCTATTATACTGCTGCCTGCATTTTCCTCCTCTATAGCAGACTTAATTTGTGTGCATGTCCTTTCAGAATTTTATAGATTGTTGTTAAGTGGCTAGGGAGCCATGGAAAGTGGAGGAGAGTATCATGGGAAGAAGTAAACAGGAACAGGTAACTGTAGGTGTTGTGCATGTTGTGTCTCACCTAAATGCCTTGGTTTTAGCTTTGTTCCTCAATCTTGTGTTTCTTTTTGACATGGGACCAAGTTGAAACTGCTTGTTGCAGTTTTGTAGAGTTTACGTAACAGTAAGTGCTTTGAACAACAGTTCGGCCTTCCACAAGCTGGATCTTTCAGACTTTTCACTTTTTTAACATGTTGTTCTTGTTCTTTCATGCATGGCTTTTAATTCTGATTTGGCTGTTGTCCTGCACTTTTCTGTAAAAGTTTCAGCTGCCTGTCTAGTAGATGTACGTCTTGGGTTACTTTATGGCTCCTGTACCTGCAGACCTGCTGCTAACTGCTTTCACGAAACTAACCTTTGTTAGATATTAGACAGGAAAATATAAATGTCCACATCTGATCCAGTGGACTTGAACTGTTCAAGGAGTCAGAACAGCACTCTGCATCCTGCCAGGCTCAAGTTTGGTTTCCTCCTCTACCATAGTTCATCTGTGTGGCCTTAATGCAATTTTCTCTCTGCACCCCCTTTTGGAGTTTCTGCTGATCCAGCTGCCTTAGTTGCCAAAAAGCAGGTCTGCAGGCAGAACTGTCTCCAGTTGCTGAACTTGAATCGTGGCCTTGGCTTTAACACTTGCACGCTATAAAAGCTTCCGTGTTGAACCTACACAGGAGCTATTTCCCTGGGTCACTTTTCTTCCCTAGAAAGGTATAATGGTTGTAGGCATGGTGGGAGGTTCATGCCTGTCCTCTCACCTACAAATACAAGTAATAGCACATCCCTTGGACACCTGAGCACTAATACTTGCATGGAACGCACTTTGCAGTGGTGAGGGGCAAACACATATAATACTAGATCTTGATGTAAGAATTACTGTATTACTTTGGTGGTGTTTTTAGATGTTCTTCCATGTGTGGCTAGTTTGACAGCTGCTAGAAGCAGCACATCTGATGATGCAGTGGATTTTGGGAGAGGGTTAGCATATTTTCAAATAGACCTGTTAGCATGTTTCCTAATGGACAGCTGTGATTTAGTTTCAGTAGAAGCTTCATCAAAATGACTGTTAGACCACTTCATGGAGACTATAGCTACATTTTCTATGGATTTGCATAGGAATTACTGCCATGACAGGGTGTGGGCCTTGAGTAAAGACTATGATTTAAGATTAGTGGGACTACTGTGTGAAGAAGGTGTGAATATTATCTCCAGGACTCATTGGTTTTTTTTACTGCCACATTTCTGAGACATGCCAAGGGCATGCATCTTCTGCTGAAGTGGATTGCTTGGAAGACTATGAGATTATTCCAGCCCAGAACCTTTTAAATTAGTAAATCTAAAATACCATATGCTGTTTTAAGAGGGTGCCCTAAACTGTATTACCATAGTGTAGCTATAGGAGATACAATAGGGCAAAGCAAACTGCTGTAGCATGTAGCAAGACATTATAATGTGGAAGTCTGAACTACAATCTGCAGTGCTTTCCTAAAGCAAACATGGTGTGTTTGGGGGGAAAAACATGTTTGGCAACATTTCCACGTGTACAAATGCTATACTGTATAAGTGCTTTTATTGCTGTGTCTGCTTCTGTTTATCAAATCAGTGTCTTACAGATTTGTGGAAAACTAAGTTTAGATTAATTTATATGCCAAATTCATCTTCTCTTCTTTTCAGAGAAAAGTGATATTTTATTTGCAGGGAGACCATTTATGTTTGTATGTGGGACTTGTTACAGAGCTTGTGTCTGCACTACCTAAAATTGCATTAGTGATTTGAGTCTGTCATCTGTCTGAAATTATGCTTTCCAGGGGCCACTGGGCCACCACTGCCAGACTAACACAGGAAATACTTGTGTTTCTGCTGTTGTGTCTCTGCTGCCTGTTGGAAGAGAAGGCTATTAAAACTGGTCTAGACACTGCGGCTGGGTGATGCATGTCGGTCTGAGTTGTGTTAACTTAGTTGCACAGGTTTTGCAAGATTTTTAGCACTGTTCTGTTCCATCCTTTTTTCCCCTTTTCATTCAAATGAAGATCTAATTCTTTGCATAAAAAAGGCTACTTCGTGCCATACAATCAGCAGATACTTTCCCTCTCCTGAGACCTTTGAACACAGGCTTAATAATTCCACCTCATTTGCTCAGGTAAGCTGTTGAGTGCTGTTTTTTCTGCTTAGAAGAACTAGGTGAGGTTTCTTAAGGACACATATTTGCTGTGGTTGATCAGTCTCTGCCACCATGGTGAGCTCCCTTTCTGGTGCTGCTCTTTCTACTGCGTCTTCAGCTTTCTTCTCCAGACCTTGGCACCTTGGAGCCTGGCCAAGAGCAGGGGGAAAAGATGAGGCATCCCTGTGGCCATCAGCCTGGGCTTTGTTGGCCCCCCGCTCAAGCACCATTATCTCAAATAGCAGTCCTGGAGTTTGTGGTTGATACCCAGTGCTAAATCTTAATGTCTCTGCAAACAGACAAGGCAGCAAAAGAAAGCCTTGCTGTTTGCTGAGGTCGAGGACTGTCCTGAAATACACGCACGGTGAGTTGCTGTTGTCAGCTGTGGTGTTAGTTGAGAGTCTTTATATCTTTTCTCCACCAAAAGACCACAGAGTCAACAGGACTTGGCTGCTGCTGGGTGCATGCAGCCTGCAATGGCAGTGGGGCCAGGTCATGGCTCCAGAGCCAGCTTCCTGAGCAGCACCTTGCCTGTGGATTTTAATCACTGATTAACCCACATAAAGGGTGGCTGGAGTAAAACTGATTAAACCAGCACATAGTGTCTGTGCTGCCATCTTGTGCACCAGAATTTTATAACACCTTTAAGATTATTTTGTAAACATGGCAGTGTTGTCATGGCAGCAGAAATCTGGTGTTGAAAAATGTTGCTGATATGATTTATTGCTGGTTTAGTGTGCTGTGCAGGTCAGGCAAGGCGTCACTGCTCCTAGCTTCTGCTTAATTGAATTGAATATGAAATGCATCAGAAGGGCTTTGATCAGGGAAATGAATGTCGCAACAAACTTCAGGCTGGCATGCACGGCTCAACTAAATGCAAAAATGTGCAGTGATATCTGCATTGTTTTAACATTTATACACTAAGAATCCACACATGAATGTTTCATAGTTTTCAGTGTAGCTCTTGCTGAAAGTCAGTATTCTCCCTGGTGAAATCATGATTGTAGAAAGTTGAGATGCCGTTAAATATAATGCTAGCTGGAGATTCAAAGATATGCAGCTTTGAATTTGAACCCAGTCATGGAAGTGTAAAAAAATTGACATCTGCAATTTTACCCAAAATCTCTTATTAAAGGTTTCGACATTTTCTTTATGTGCTGAAGTTCTGAGACCTTGTGTAGCCAAGTGATTCATGGTGCCCTCCATGTTGCTGCTTCACATTACTTCTTGTAACACGAGAGAACTTGTGACTGGGGTGACCTATATCACACCTTCCTTCACCCTTCTGCTGTGGGGACCCACAATCCCAGTTTGATTTCTTTCAGACAAGGTAAGTTCTTAGGAGGGATACAACTTTAGATGCAGTGTAGACTGTCTCTGGAGTATGAATCTAGAGCCTCAAGTTTAGAAGCTGGTGTTTCCAGGGTGTCTGGCTCCAGGAGTAAGTTGGCATCAGAGAACTGTAGCTCTGACCTGAGCTAAGGCTCTCATCTGTAAGAAAGGTTTGGAGCTGAATGTAGTAAAACATGAGGTGGGGGGAAAGGGTGTGAAGAAAGTAGTTTTTTCAGCTACCCACTCTAATCTCCACAGCCACAAAGTCAAGACTCCAAGGTTGTGCACTTTTTTATACAACTAATAGGTTTTTCTGTGATGGTATTCAAATTTTATGTATCTATTTTCCTGGAATGGCTGGAAGTTTTGCCTGCTTTTCCCCTGGAAGTAGCCTGTGGCTGTTTGTGAAATAACGTTTTCCTAAGTTTTCTGGTTTAGGAGATGTATCATACTAAAGCTTGCAGTATAATGAGAACAAATTCCAAAGTAAACATACAGGTTTTCATTATAAACAAATCAACAGTACTATCACTGCCCTACTCAGCCAAGGAACACACCTGGGTTGCTTTGACTGCTGTCACCATCCTTTATAAAACAAATAATATTTAAGGGAATGTTGGCAGCTAAAAGAAATTTATATTTTTTTTTAAGCAAATGGAAATTTAGGAGCTGAGATTTCTTAACAAATCTGTAGAGTCAGAAACTAGAGACATAATAGTGTGGAATTTTAAATTATGAGTTCATATGCTTCAGATAGTTCTACATTTTTGCATTTCTCCAAGTAAAACTTTTGACTTAAACCACTTCCACCACTTCACAGACATTTAAAGCTAGAGTCTAACATTTGCTTTGGGTCTGATTGTGGTTACTATTATTTTCTAGAAAAAAGATATTTTTCTTTGGAACAAGTTGGCCACATTGTACTCTCTAGGTCAGCTGTCTGTTTCACTTGTGCTGAACTAGGTTGAAAGGCTTTGGTTGTGAGCAGGGAGGTAAATGAGTCGTGACCTACATTTATCTTGTCTTCACTATACCTTTTCCACAGCAGCATGTGGCAAAGCACTGAGCTTTGACTCTGGAGTCCCATATTTTCTTCTTTCAAGGTCTGCTTCCCACAGGGTACAAACCTGGTGCCCTTGGATCCACATCTTGCAGCAAAAATCTGAAAGGGCAGGGCAGCAAAAGTATAAATTTTACTGCGTGATTGTGTGCTGAATGTGATGGGCTTTGGGTGGCTTTTGCAATGTATCCTCTCTTCTCTGCTGAGCATTGACTCCAGCATTTCCAGTCTCTTGACCTGTGTGTCTGCTCTGCTGACCACACAGACTGTCAGTGACAACTTCATAACTGGTTAAGTTCATAGTGCAGCACTGTTGCTTCCAGTCCCCTTGACCTTGCCTTGAATGAGACTCAGCGAGGGGGTTTTGTTTTAAAGTGCAGTCCGAGATAATTTTACTGCTGCTCTTTCGCACAAGGGTTAAAGTTGGGAGGAACCACAGTCTGTCATGGCCCGACTTCCCTGCTCGTGCAGGGCCGCCCCAGAGCAGTTGCACAGTATTGAGTGCAGCCAGTTCTTGAGTATTTCCAGTGAGGGAGACTCAACTTCTCTGGGCAATCTGTTCTCTTACATAGTCAAATGTGGAAACTGGATCTCCTGGTCAGTGACATGCTCTTTGTTGCTCTTGAGTCTGGCATTGAAGTTGTCACATGTTTTCCTGCCAGAAATTCACTGCTGAACAGCTCTGCCATGGATTGTCAAGAGTTAAAACAGAACTGAGCAAAGCAAATACTCACTCAATACTCATGCCTGGCTGACTCTCTAGTACTGTGTATTGGAACTAAAGTTTTGGAGATGTATTTTCATTGATCAGATGTAGATTTACTTTTTTGTCTAAGGCAAATCCTTTGTTTGTGTGTTGGCAAGTACTGCAGTATTACGAAAATCAAAGTGGGCTCTACTTATGCATTCCCAAGAATCTGTCTTTAGGAAAACACCTGCTTATGCATGTTTTATCCAGACACTAGGACTATAACTGGCGTGGTAACTGTAGTACTGTTTGAATGATTTTTAATTTTAGATAGTACTACCCCAAACTTCAGTAATGCTGTGTGCTTGACTCTGCTCCCTGAAGCTGGCTTTTGTCTATCCACCATGGAGTTGGGTTTGGGTTTAGCTTAAATGAGAGACCAAATAAACCATCATGTTCACCAATTTGTAAATTTTTCATGGCCTACCTCAGTCTTTAACTTAAAGTTGTTAAAAGTACAGTTATGGGATTATATTTTTTAAAAGGGATGGTAGAAATGCCTGTGCACATTTGATAGCTAAAACAGCCTCATTCTACAAGCTTCATACTGAAGGAAAACATACTGACTAAGATTGAGTTGTAGAACCCGTCATCATGTGTATCAACAATATCAACTATTTTTTTTGGGCAACAGTTTCTGCAACAGATTTAAAGGTGATGCTGATGCTGCAATTCTGTGTGCTCACGAAAACAGTAGGTGAGCCAAAAGCAATGCTGCTTCTTTAGCATTGAAACAAAATAAATTGCTCCAAAGGTATCTATAAATCCTTTCTGTCATGTGGATATTCTCGATTTCACTTAATGAAATGAAAGTAGAAGCACTTCTGGTTTTCTCAGTCCAGTCTGCTCCTGCTGACTCTACCATGTCATATAATAACCTTCATAAACTCACCAAACTATGTCTTAAAAAGCAGAACCTCACAAGGTTGGAAGTAATGTTCTTTCTGTTTAAAACCACAATTGCCTTTTAACTGAATCAGTGTAAAGGGAACAAAACTTCTGTTATTGCAAGAAGCATTGGGGAGAAAAGTAGTTCATATATCCTGGTTGAAAGGAATTTCACCGTGCCCCAGCCATGGGCACTGCCAGCCCAGAGAGCCACACGTGTCCTGGGCTGCATCCAGAGCAGGGTGGGCAGCAGGGCAGGGAGGGGATTCTGCCCCTCTGCCCTGCTCTGCTGAGACCCCACCTGCAGGGCTGCATCAGCTCTGGGAGCACAGCACAGGAAAGATGTGACCTGGTCCAGCAGGTCCCAGGGGAGAGTTGCAAAATTGATCAGGGGGCTGGAGCACCTCTTCTGTGGGGACAGGCTGAGAGAGTCAGGGCTGTTCAGCCTGGAGAAGAGAAGGCTCTTTGGAATACTTATAGCACCTTCCAGGTGTTTGCATAACTAAGTTACAAAGTTGTTTGTATGCTAGCAGGATTTAATTAAAATCCTGAGGTTTTTCCTTCCTCTGGTTAAACATGTGCAAAACACAGTAAATCCTTTCACAGTAGATCTTGTTGTAGCTGAGTTCTGCAACTTCCAGGCATTGGTAAAACATATCTTACATGTAATACAGCTAGAGCTGTGTTCTCAGTCTTGGACACTGATTACCAAATGCTGTTAGTTGGCCTATTGCAGACCCCTAATTTTTTCTAGAGTAGATGTAACTTACAGATTTTTGCCCATAAATTGAAAAGAAAGCTTGCATCTTTCAAACCTGCTCTACTTAGTTCTCTCTAGCTTTTCCCCTCTTTTTTCACTCAGTTACTAACATTCTCCTTCTCAAAAGATATTTATTCCCTTGTATATTTATCTGGATTTGTTTGTTTGATAGTTGTATTCTGTTACCTTTTTTCTTCTTTCTGCTTTCTTTGCGTCCTCATACTGTTTCCTGTTTGTTCCTTAGGCTACTGCATTTATGTGTTAGACACGGTAGCCTCCCTAACTAGAACAGGAGGGTTCCAGATTAATTTTAAAGGCTTATCACCATGCTGGAGAAAAATCCACAACAATTTTACTGTTGTTGAATTACAAGAGGTTTGACAAGATGAGGAGTAGCTTTCACTTTGGATTAGCATCTCATTTAGAGCTCAGGGAATGGCTCAGTTTTATATAAACGTAGTAAATTTTTGTACTGTAAGGAAGAAAATAAATTCCATGTGGGCACATGTGTCTATCTTCTTCAAAAACAGTTCCAATGCAGTACCTTGTTGGTGCCCTGAACTTAAGATGTTAGAAAAACCCTTTCACAAGAAAACTGAGAATTAGAAATGCAAAGAATCCAGTGTAAGGTACAAAATGCTGCTCTGAGCACACAGTTCATATCTCTGGAGATGGTCCATTGAGCAGCAGAGTCAACTGTGGCTTATAGTGAATACCCGCTGTGGTTCAGCAAGCTTCTGATGCTTACCAGCAAAAGTTAACTAGCTCAGATAAAAATCATATTCGCCTAGAAGTACACCTATGTATATTCTTCCTTGTCTTTTTTGGAGATGCCAAGTATGATGCCTTAGTGTATAAATCTATTTAGTTTGTAAAAGGCTGTTTTGGGACCCTTGGCATGGTTCCATAACACGCAAACATGTAGTGCAGGATAAAGCTGGGAAACTCATCAGGAATATAATTCTCCTCACTAAAGCAGCTTTTTTACTGCAGAATACAGTTCTCCTAATGACACTTGCTTAGTGCAGTTTTGTGTGATATTGTGTTGGATTTATGGGTGTTGTTTTCCTAAAGAGCTATTTGGGTAGTCTGTGCTTCAGTGAAACAACTTTCGCATGTCCTGTAACACATCCAAAAGTGGAATGGAGTAGAACATTTGTCTAGAGTTTTACATTAAAACAAAATGATGTAATGAGCTTTCTTCTTCTACATGGCGGAGTGAAAACTGGCTCATTTCTAACCTGGCTTCAAGATTTCTGGTTTCTGAAGTCACCCCTATGGAGTTGATGTTAGATTTGTAATACTGTCTTGCTTACAGTGATGCCGCATTAGTAACAGTAAGCAAAGTGAACTAATGTCTTCAATTTCATTCTTGCCTTTCAGCTTTCTTATTTGTATTGATATTAATGTCCTAAAAGCATGAGAGTTTGACTAAGCAAATAAAAAACAACACTTGAAGAACTAAGCAGATTTAAAGCTCTTGTAATGTGATTTAGCTGCTGGAAATAAGAATAATATCACAGGGCCAAAGCACTTAGACCACCAATGTAAGAAACTTCTGGTTCAGTGATTAAGAGACTAATCTTTCTTGGAAATGCTTTGGAAGCAATTTTTCTTGGCTACCCAATATAAACATCCTGGATAATATGGTTTCATGTCTGTTATTTGCCTTCTGAACTGGTTATGTATTCAATTAATACTGTTTTCTGTCTGGCAATATGTCTATGACATTTTAAGTCTCAAGCACATAACTAGTTTAGTTAAACTCAGAGTTTAGTTAATCCTCCGACCTCAGAGGGTTTAGTGACTGTCTCTAACAAGAAGCCATGTTTAAGCCTGCCTACTGCCAGGCAGACCTCAAGTGTGTGAATTACCTTGGGCTTTCCCACAGCACCCTCACTCATCGCTCCAGCACCAGTACTGCGTTTCATGGGGCAGAGTGGAGAGCTCTCATGCAGGAGGAGGAGGATGGTCTGCAGGAGTGCTCTGTGCTGAGCTGGGCATTGCTCAAGGTTGTGCTGCACAGCACATTGGCTGCAGGAGCCTGCCTTGCCCAGAACTCTGCTGTCTTTGATGCTCAGGAGGCTCAGCACGGGCATAGAAAACACAGAGGTTTTTTGGAATGCCAACGCCAATAATACGGTCCACGTTTTCTTCTAGTTTTCAGCTTTAATTACTGTTAATTCAAAAGCCTAGTACTGTTCAAAATATTTGAGTTAGACTCCCTGGGGTGTGAATACTTCAAAGCATGCTGTTTGCTTATTGATGGCTTACAATCACAGATAGGACCCTCTAATAATCATTTTGATATGCCATGTGAATGAATGTGAGAATTTTCTCCTTAGCCCTTGTCCTTTTCTGTTATAATAGCATTGTGGTGGTGACATTTAAGGTATGATAGCTGTAGGCAAAAGCTGTAACTCATATTAAAACCCAAATAACAATGTTTCTCAAATGTCTCTGTAGATGGATGGAGGTCTGCTTGGATGAAGAGCTGCCCCCAACTACGGAACTGGAAGAAGGCTTAAGAAATGGTGTTTACCTTGCCAAGCTTGCAAAATTCTTTGCACCTAATGTGGTGTCAGACAAAAAGATCTATGATGTGGAGCAGGCACGCTATAAGGTAATAACTTTCTCAGTTCTCTCACCAGGATGACAAAACCCAGCAAAGTTTGTCTTCAAGCTCTTAAAGATTCCCAAGCATGGCTGGTTAGCTTTCTGTATCTTTCTTTAAAGGCTGTAGGGACTAGATAGAAGATGCACAGCTGCAGGAAGCCTGCATGATAAGTTAGAAATATTCTACCCTTAGAAAAAATGTTTTGGTGTTGTTTCAAGTTTTTAAAGCTGCACAAATTACACTTCTGGCTCTGTGGAAATCATGGGCTTTTCAACTGATAAAGTTATTTCTCATTAGGAATAGAAGTCAAAAGCAATTTGACAACTATTTCAAACTTTCTTCTTTTTGTATGTTGAAATTCACTTCATTTGATCTCTGTGTTTGTTTTATCAGCTTTAACAACAAGAAGCCAAAACCAAGCCACCAGTAACTGAGCTTAGCTTGTTCCCTGTGCAGGCTTTTGCTAGCTCCAAGAACCCTGATAATGCAAAGATACGAACACTCATGCACAGTAGTCCCATTATAGAATGCATTATCTCAACATGTAGAGGGGGCAGAAAAAATTCATGGTTAAGAATTCCAGTTACATTTAAATATTTCTCTTGAAAATCTCAAAAACTTGAGAGATTCCTTTTTCCCTTTACCCTAAAAGTTAACATTGAAAATAAAATAAAAAATACATTCCCACTGTATTCTTATGCTGCTTGTATAGGCTTTAGGGAGGGGCAGGTCAAATATTCAGGTAGAACTGAAGACTTTCAAGATTTCTTTATCTGTTCTTTGCAGTAGTGGTAAGCAGTGTTACAACTTCTGTGTTTTGGTTTCCTGTCTTTGAACCAACCTTTACTCCCAAAGAATACTGAAGGACTGTACAAATTTCTACTTCAATCACAGTCCACCCTGATGCGTACAAATCTGGCTTACGTAACATGAAAGAATGAGCTGAACTCAGCATGGAGCTGTTTATGTGTTAGGATGCTTCATTAACAAAATTGAAGCTGTTACACTTTGGTCTCTGGGTTCAAATAAGGGAAAATTCTGTGAACTTGACTTCAGGATATAAAACTGGGAAACAACAGGAGGATCAATAAGTAGAGAATTTTCTTAATGTGACGTTCATAATCTTCTACGTTTCCAATAGAGATCTGGCCTTCATTTTCGACACACTGACAACACTGTGCAGTGGTTAAGAGCAATGGAGTCCATTGGTCTGCCTAAGGTAAGCCTTTAAATTTCAGCAAAGAAATTTAAATAAAATCATTGACTCAAATCATTGGCTCACTGAGATCCCCTTTCATTTGCTTGAGCATAAACAGTTCCTTATAGTAAGTCTATAGGGAAGGGGTAATTCAAAAATCAAATCTGAGGAGAAGGCAATGTGGAAAGCAGTGGGAGTGTCAGTACTTTGTTGCTGCTGGCAGTGTGTGCGGGCTGAGGCAGGGACACTAGCAGTGCTTGAGCTAGCTCAAACACTTGATATCTTACTGCTGATGCAGTCTCTGGGGGGGCCTAGAAGGAACATGGTTTAAAACAGAAAACTTAAATATTTGCTTCCTTTAGGTTACCTCTTCGCATCGTGCCTCTTGCTGCCTCCTCCTCTTACTGTACGTGCCAGTTTCTCTGCTTCTACCCTGTTTCCAGACTGTTCTTGCACCCTTCAGTGCATCTGCGTGACTGTGCTGCTGCTCTTCTTCCACCAGCTGCTTTCTTGGGTCACCTCTTATATTTACCTTCCTCCTTGCGGTTCTTCACTTGTCATCTCCCCCCTCTGCTGCTGTTTCTGGGCACCAGTGAGTCTGTTTCGGATGAAAATCCTTTAAGAAAGGGCTGTGTGCAAACACCTATGCTGCTTGTCTGTGCGTTCTGGCGGCCACACACAGGCCAAGGTGAGCAGTTCCCCACCCCAGCGTGCCTGGGTGCCCACAGCCTCAGGGCTGCCCGGGGCACCGTGGTCAGGCACAGTGGGGATGCTCAGGCAGCTCCTTAAAGGGCTGAATGGACCAAGGGTCAGCTGCTGTAGGCAAACTCTCTGCAGGTGCCCATAACAAAAAGGGCACTCATGACTGCCGTCAGAAATGCCAGAGAGGCGGGAAGGTGTCCTGCCCTTTCCAGGTCAGGCGTTTTTTTTCCAGTTGAGTCCTTCAGCCCTCTGTTCAGCTGGCTGATTTCCACCCTGCCAACTCTCCTCTGAAAGATTGTGTTTCTGTCGCAAAGGATGGTCATGGCCAAAAGCTTTCCCAATTCTCCTTCACAAAGCTGTTTTGAGCAAATGATGAAGAGGGCACTGTGCTCCTGACTCACTCAGTCTGGTCCTATTAACCATGGGACAGTGCGGCCCCGAGTGACCAGCCAGGGCTGGAAGCATGCTGCCAACTCTCACGGTTAACTAAGTCTTTTTATTATATTTCTGTGGAGAAACAGTGTTTAGTGACTGGGACCAAGGCCAGGAACAAATTAGTGGTAGAACCAGAACTGGAACTTATGATGTGACTTCTTGGCTAAATTGCTTAATATTCCTCTCTCTAAATATCTTCTTTTGCAAATGATGTATTCACAAAGTTAAGGGTGCTGGCAATTAGAATTATGTATTTTTAAACCATACTTGATAGGTTTGGTTTGTAATGAGGCTTTGCAAATTGTAACTGCATTCCAGATTTTGTGCGTCTGTAGAGGACAAGCACTACTGGCTGGGCTTAAGCCAAAGAACATTTTCTAAAAATCTTGTTGAAATGCTGCCTGCTCATCTTCCTTTTTTTCCCTCTTATTAAGTAGCTTTTATGCTTTATTTAGCTGCTCTTTATGATAACTACTGATTAAGTTAAAATAACATCAGAAGAGATGTGACTCATGGCTGTATAAAAATAAAAACTGAAATTCTGTAAATTTAAGGTATGGTTCTGCAGAGTAAATGTTTCTGCTCAGTCAAAAGTCTTCTCTTTTAAG
Source organism: Spizella passerina (assembly GCA_013401375.1). Lineage (NCBI taxonomy): Eukaryota > Metazoa > Chordata > Aves > Passeriformes > Passerellidae > Spizella > Spizella passerina. Next base: position 5,548 of record WBNQ01001097.1, on the reverse strand, counting down.
TGTGTGCTCTTTGCTTTTTAGATCTTTTATCCAGAGACTACAGATGTCTATGATCGGAAAAACATCCCTAGGATGATATACTGCATTCACGCTCTAAGGTAACTGCTGACACCTATAAAAGTCATAGAAACTGCCAAAGTTTGGAGTGTCGGTCTTGAAATGGTTTCAGCATAACCGGTGTATCAAAATCTGTCAGAATTTTCAAGTTCATTAGTTATAAGTTGGAGACGAAAACTGAACTTTGTCAGGTCTATTGGACAAATGACTTTCAAAATAGAAATTAAGGACTACTGAATTTAGCACATACATCCCTCTCACAATAGTACACTCCCTTGCAAAATTAACATAAAATTTCAAAACACATACTTCAACAGAAATCAAACGACTTAAAAGAAACTTAGCAAAACATAAGTAAAACTATGGAGCAGACATGGTGATCAGAGTGAAAATAATGATGAACTGACGTATTTCTGTCCCAAAACTGAAGCAACTAATTATTGTATTCTGTGGTAAATAATGAAAAATGATACATTCTCAAAGACTTCAATATTCTGAGCAACTTGACTTTTAATGTAAAGTCAGAGAGGCCTTGACTACACCATTGAAAGTAGTGATTAAAGGTTTTTTGTGTACTGCCTTAGGGATTTTCTTTACGTTTAGCACAAAAACATCTGCCCTGTGCTGTCTCTGGTGTGAGGGGCGGTGTTTTTGGCAGACAGCTCCACCCTCCTGTGGCTTTTCTGGTTAATTTCTTGCACATAGAGACCTTTCCCTTTAAATATTTTGGGCGCTTTAATCTTTCACAGAACGGAATTAACTTGCACTCCAAACTTTGTTCTCTATTTCTAATGTTGTTCAAAGGCACATCCGCTGTTCCAGGGCTGTAAGACAAAAACTTTTCAATACATGCTTTATTGAAGCTTCTTTAGGGTTAATCCTTGAAATGATGTGCCCACTCTTGCAGTCTGGGATGTGCACTCACTCCTAGTAAACAGGACTTACTGTTTACTGTAGTGCTCACTGTATTTGCTTAACATGTCAGGTGTTGATACTTGACAGCCCAGTATATTTTTGCCATCTTTGACAAGAGTTGCCCCTTGAAATTATTGTTCTTGGTGTACTATTAGCTGGGAATTGACACCAGGCCTATTTGAGGGTGTTCTTGCCTGTAACTTGGTAGTGCAGTCTGTTCTGACAGCAGGTGTCTTGTGTAAGCTTGAAGTGATTTCCTAAAGAGAATATGTGGGGCTACAACCAAGCCAGGTCAGGCTGACTCAGGGGCCCCCGCTCCCCAACTGTGTTATAGGCCAGCTCAAATGTTTTACAGGAGGTGCAAGAACACCTTTAATTTTAATATTTGCTCTCTCATGTATATAGGACATTATTAACTCGATTTGAATGCTACGTAAACAACAGTTCCATCAAATATCTTCTTAATATCTGCTTTATCATTGCAATGGCAATACCTCTTATCCTGAACTGAGGTTTACACTGGATTGACCTATGGTAAAAATTTTCCTTTCTCTATCTTGGCATGCCCCAGGATTTACGCCGTACCAGAATTAGTCTGTGTTGTCTCAGCTTTCACTTCCAAGTTTGTCCTCTTTAAATTACTTTTTCTTGATGCATATCAACACAAAGCTTCAGCTCTGTACCTGTGTACTTATTATGTTTTTGGGGATTTTTTTAGTGCTATTATTTTAGAAATTGACTTTATATCAAATGTGTCATGCCATACTGAAGTGGAATAGGCCTGGAATGCTTTTATTTATTATGCTTTCCCATGAGATAGTAGGCCCCTGAGCCTGTATCCTGTGCAGGATGTAAGAATAGAAGAAGCAATGGTTGAGCTGTATTTCCATACCTTAAATGGTAAAATGCATGCCAGAAGTCCTTCACTTTGATCTTTCAAACCAAACTTCAATCTCAGTCATGCAATGTCACGCAAGCTACATTGGAAACTGTTTGGAAAAGAATAGAATTAAGCACAGCGTGCTTTGCTTGGCCATCAGTGCTCCCAGGTGGATTGGCACAGAGGAATGCTGAGCTGTATCCGAAACCTATATTTGACATCTGAAATAATAATATTTTGCAGGAAAAGTCATTGGCTGTTTATTGTTTTGCTGATCTTTTGCTACTAGAAGGCCTGAAGATAGATGGATACCCTAAGCATGATGGTTTAAATATAGTTTTAGGATACGTCCTGATTCAAGACTGAAATTAAGACCATTGCACTTAAAGCATGTGAGATGACTTGAGGTGTCAAATACAACACTGCTCTGGCCAGGAAGGAGCTACTTAGCAAACTATTTCTTATTATATTCCTGTTGAATGTAATTACCTCTTGCTTTTCTCTCACTGAAACATCAAGACTTGAAGTATTGACTGGGCTAAAGGCCAGGAAGAAATTAGTGGTAGAACTAGAACTTCTGCTTCTGACCTGAAAAATACAAAGGCATAGATTCAATTTCTTGCACCATTTCTTTTCTGAAAGCAGACTTGTGTGTTTTTTTGTGCAGTTAATGAGGTTAAGAACAGCTTCATTTAAATTAAGATGCTAAGTGATTCTTCTTCATAAATAGCTGTGCTTGGAGATATTTTTTCACCGAAAAATTTAGTTTTCAAATTATCATTGTGAGAAGATCAGTGCTATATCTACAGAAACTATCCCTCTAGAAGCTGGACTGCTTCAAAACATTGTTTTCCTAGGAAGCAGCAGAATAACAAGCATGCTGTAAAAGAAAAAACATGCTATTTTCATATCTATTTTTCATAGCATGTTATACATGAGCTAATAATAAAACAAGTCCTGGGAACATCTGCCTGATATGAGATGCAGTTCAATGTGGTGATGCTTTCTATTGAAAGGAGTTTCACCTAGGAACTCCTCTTTTTCCTTTGTTTTCCCCTTGCTCCTGATGAATTCAGTTTTCTTAACCACGGGGATCCCTGCTTTTGACTTTGTGTGTTTTCTGAGGTTCAAGTTACACAACAAAAGCATTAAGCAAGCTGTTTCAAGTGAAATTATAGGTTAATTCAGGGAAGTGTCTTTGTGTTCTCTGCAAGACTTCAAGAACATTTTCAGCACCATCTGGTGGTTAATAAGTTTATCCAAACAAAGGAGTATAGGAAATACCACACATGGTTCAACATCCTTCTGGAAGTGCTGAACAGCAAAAGAAATANCTAACTATAGTCTTCTAAAGTCTATGCGCTTTTTTCCCCCCCAAAACAGCTAATTTACATTTTAGACAGATTTGAAATATAAGAATGGCATCAGCAATGGTTTTAAGAAGCTGTAAAGGCAGATTGACCTACCTGAGATCCTTTGTCGTGTTGTTCATCCAGATGGGGGCAGGACAGAGGAACAGCTGTGGCAGCATGGAAGATAAATGAGGACTCCATGTGCTCCTAAATACGTACAACAGCTACAAACTACGTGCTTTGAAATGTCATCCCATAATTTGCTAGTAGCAAAAAATCCCCTCTACAACAAAACACAGAAGGGAAATATGCTTCTCTAGAAACAAAACCCCTAAAACACAAAGCACATGTGCAATGAATGATGTTGTGGTGAAGTAAGTTTCAAAAGAGGTGAAAAGCAGCCCTTTTGGAAGAACATGTTATTTAAGTAACACAGATTTTTACAGCCTATCTTTTTTCATTCTTTCTTGCTTAACTCACTTGTTTATTGAATTTCACTGATAAATTATAGAAACATCAGTCCTATGTAGATAAGTACATGCCTTGTGTTTTGAAGCTACTGACAAAATATGTATGTATTCAGCTGTTTTATTTCCAATATCACCCCAGAGCTCTAGGAATGAGTGAAGGTGTTTTTCACACTATATTGAATTGAAAGTATTCTTGGATAGTACATAAATCAACTTTCTTCTTTTTCCAAAATAGCTAATGACACAAATATTTTGAGATGGTGTTGGGTGGACTTACAGGTCATTGTTCCTC
>WBNQ01001095.1:255-11538 GCA_013401375.1 Spizella passerina | reverse complement strand
TTTTTTTTAATCCTGCAAAGATAAATTTTAGTTCACTTCTACATCTTGACCAGTTTCAGAAGCATTTATGTTTTAACAATTAATTTCAGGGAGAGCTTCTAGGCTCCAGGTTTGGTCAAATTTTATCTATGCCATATTGGTTTTGCATGGCCTGGTTTATGATAGTGGGGGGACACAGAGGTGGCTTCTGTGAGAAGCCCCTGATGGCTCCAAAGATGGATGTGCTGCTGGCCAAGGCTGGGACAATTAGAAATGGTGGTAATATAGAACATTCTTATATATTTAGGAACATTCTTAAGTATGTTATGACAGAGGTGTTACCAGCATTTCTAACTCCACTACCAAAACCAGGCCGCACAAAACCAATACATATCCTAAGAATACAATTTGGCTTTGTGAAATAAAAAGTTAATAGAGCTTAAACTCTGCTCTGTTAGGTTTTAGTAGCTTTTAAAGCCTAGCAGTTGAACATCATAGATTAAAAAATAAAATCCACAGATTTCAAATACAGATATTAACTTTCTATATACAATTTTCAAACCTCACAACGTCTGAAAAGCAATTCTTGTTCTTCCTGCTGAGCTGCTTGGTATTATAGCAGTGGCTATTTCTCGTCATCAATGTAACTAGGAAAAACAGTAAACTAAGTGTCAGTGCATGGCAGTAAAACTAATAAAGGAAAGAAGGAATTGATTTCTGAGGGGATTTTTTAAAATAAATAGAGCAGGAAGGATAATCTTCATTTAAACTAAAATGGAATGAGGCTGCTGACACTAAAAATAGAAAAGATCCAATGGAAATTTTTTAAGTTTGAAAGAATGCTGGCAAGTGAGGGAGATTTTGGAAGGCTGCATCCTCAAGATAGGAAGTTACAAACACCTGTATCCTTAAATAAAAGAACAGATGTTGATACAACTAATGAAGAAAGCAGCAAAGAACAGCTTCAAGTAAAGTATTATTTAAACAGAGGATGTAAAAACAGACATGCAGGCTAACAAGAAACTTATAAGAATTTCTAAACATATGCTACAAGTTTAACAATGGCTGAATGAGCTGAAATACCAAATGAGAAATTAGGATATTAAAAAAGCAGGTCGAAGGCAGAAACTGGTGAAAGCCACAAGAATGTAATAGTAGGTGTATAACATCAGGCCATTCCCACCAGTTGTCTAGCTCAGAGAGTAACAATGGCTGTGTCACAGGACGGAGACATAAGAGTCAAGGGAGCCAACAGGACAAAAAGCATGGTAATATCTGCAGAGTTAATTTATGTCCATGTATATTGTATAAGGAAAGTTACAGTACAGAGACTGGATTTATTGTAGCCCTCCTAGACCAACTAATTAGCAATTGATAAGAGAAAAGGCAACTCTCAATGTAGTACAAAGCAGTACAAAGAGGACCAATGAAGGACCCATAGGACAGACAGGATAACATTTTTTAATTCAAAATCCTTTTTGCAACAAGACTGAAAGTTTCTCAGAATCACAGAACAACTTGGGTTGGAAGGGACCTGAAAGATATGCTACCCTCTTCAACTGCATTTCACTAAATTGAGGGCACTTCTAAAAATTAATTCAATAACTGTAATCTAAAAGAGTATAATGTTTGCATGTGGCATGAAAATTGTTTACTGGCATCATATTATAATCTCAAGGTGATTGAATAATATCAATCCAAAGAGACTTTTGAACAGTTATGCAAAGAGCCTGACTGACCCTACCCTACAAAATCTTAGTCTTTAAACAGCAGATAAGAATATTAAAATTTAAAGACAGCAGTTGGTCCAGCAAGAAGTGAAAGATGTGTTTAGGCAAGGAAAACTTTAGAGTATGTAAGATTGGGCAAATAGAGCCATAATAAACCAGGTCAGATAATATTTTGAGGAATAGCTAGTTGAGCGGATAATAATTAAGACTACCAATTTTTTCATATATATCAGAAATAGAAAGCCTGTTAGACTCTGCCAAAGAGGTTATCACAATTTTAATAAACACTTGAGAAAGATCCAGCCATGGCAAAGTTGCTAAATGAGTTATTGTATTGATATTCATCACAAAGAGCCTTAGGGAGAATCCACACAACCTTTCTTCAGAAGGGAAGAATTTAAGGCACTGTATCAAATTCATGTGTCAGCAGAAGTTTCAAACAAATCTATCTAATAAACAGGAACAAATCACCTGAACCAGATGTTGCTGAACTATGAGATGTACTATTTAGCTATGTCATCACTTAAGTTCCCCCAACAACAAGCTAAATTAAAGGAATGAAAGCTGGCCAATATGTTTCAATTTTTAAACTGGTTTTAGTAAAATTTGAACAAATGTTTCTTCAGCACCTGAAAAATGGCAGGAAAAGATTGAATTAAAATATATTAGAAGCTATCAGAAGAGACTTTGACAAACCTTTTGCATAAAAATCACACCTCTTCTGGCCATTGAAGATTTTTGCCAGACTCTATTTTAGAAAAACTCTGATGGTATATACAGCATCAGTGAACTTCCAAAAAGTCCTTGACAGTGCTCCTCAGCAGAAATTATTTTAAATGCCATTGGAGGAAGGTAATTCCATTAATTAAAAGGTAATTATCAATTAGGGGACAAAGGTATAAGTAAATTTTTGGTCTTCACTACCTGCAGTCTCTGCTGAGTTGTAATACAAGGAGGAAAAAATAATGTTCTTGGGATATTACGTGATAAAGTAAGTGTGCACTAAAAAGGACACTGAAAGGAGAAATCTTTGACTAATTTTGGTTAGTTCTCCAAAGATATTGGTTCCATGCCTAAGATGTCTCAAAAAAACCAACAAACCCATAAAAACATCTTGAGAAATAAAGAAAGAATAAAGTGGGAAAACAACATTATACCACTATGTTATCATCCCGTGCCAAAAAAAGTGAGTATTGTTTACTGTTCTGGGAAGTCTTCTCTAAATATTTATGACATAACTAGAAGAGGTACAGGGATACAATATTGATAATCAGAGTATGGAAAGACTTCTATACATGGAGACATTGCTCAGGTTGGGACTTTTAGACCTGGTGAAGAACAATTTATGCAGGGTGGAGTGGAAATTCAGAGGGTAGTGGAAGGAGAGGATGCATAGGAACAGTAACTTTCTCTTTTACACCTATCCTAGGAATAAAGAATCACCAGGTACAATTCTCAGAGAGTAGGTTTAAAACAAACAAGAGGAATACAAAGCATGTAATTACATCTTACAGCTCTTTGTCCAAGGATGCCTAAAGTACCAAAAGTCTAAAAGGTTTCAAAAAGCCCCTACAGACAATTTATGATGAAGATGCATCATATGGCTCAGGAATTTCAAATCCACAGATTTCCAAAAGCAATCGTCCCATTATTTTGCACAGTTCACACCTTTGACTATGCATTTTGTGAGACTGTTGATTAACCCAATGTCCTTACGTGTTTCTGAGGGATCTCCACACACCAGAATGTATACTGAGGTATATTGATGTATTCTTTATTGCCTTTCATCCTTCAGGTGACACTTTCTCTCTAGAGGCATTCATCATAGCTTATAAATCCACAAGTGGGCTTATGTATTATATTGGTGGAAAACAGAAAAAGGTCTCCAAGGTTACTGGCTGCATTTTCAAAAAGGAAATTGATGCTACTGTTACAAGTTTATCTTATAAATTCTTTGGAGCAATGGTTGCTTTCTTTTGCTTTTGACTTCTTCCGTGTAAGGGGAAAGAAGGCCCCAAATAATTCCTCAAGGTTCAGAGGATAGATGTCTCTGTTCTCTCTCCTCGCAGGTAGCTGTGCACTTATGAGTGGAGACCTCCAGGCCATAGAACTGTCTGTCTTCCTGTGCCATGGCCATAGTGCTCAGTGACTTCAGAGCTTGCTACACAAGCAGAAATATGTACCGACAAATCTAAAATCAGACACTATTGAGTATTAGGTTTTGTAAACCAAACATGAGCTTTTCTTCTTTTAACCAATCTAATCTGCCTCCATGGGAGTATATTTTTCTGTTTTATGTTTGGCCTCCTCTAGCTGGCTGAACTCCCCATAATTAAGCCAACTCATTGGAGGGCCAGCATCTCACAGCTTCTAAGACATCCATGGTCAGAAAGTCATGTGTCTTTTCTGCTTGCTCTGACCTTAAAATGAGAGGATAAGGATTAAAACCAAGCAAATTACTCCCCTAAGAGAGAAGGGAGAAAATCCAGCTGCTGGCAGGCAGAGAGCAGCAGCAGAGCAGGAGTGTGCTCCCCCTGCCTTCGCCCTGGGCCCCTGAGTGCACGCTCAGGGTGTCCCCAGGGAGCTGGTATGGACACCACAGCCCAGCTGAACAGGCTCTACTGTGCCCACAGCACTGCCTGCACATGCACAGCACCAGCATTGTGGTGTTACAGGAACAACCATTGTCCTGCATGATGGTGATTGTTATCACTGTGTCAAGACACAGCAGAGAGAAACCGCTCAAATAATTTAATTAAAGCATCCAGCACTGAGAACAGGTGAATTACAGGCTTCATATTGCACTTCTGCCAACATGTGTTAGAGAGAAGGTGTTTCTAGCTATCTCCACACAAAGAAAAATCAAAACATAGATTCAATATTTTTTATTCAAAGATATCTTTGATTTTCTTATTTAAATTCAGGAAATTATGGTAAATCTATTATTCAAAATCAACTAGACTTTGCCAGTACTATCATCTCGAAGTATCCATATTTGAGTATGAATCCAACCTTAATTTTTTCTGTCAAATGGGCATTTGATACTGTTCTTTTAATCAATTCTTCCAGAAAAGACATACACAGGAAAAAACTAATCTTATGTAGATGCACCTGCTTCAATGAATGATGACTTTGTTCTGTTATTTTATCTCTACACTTATCTTTATTGCAGCAATGAAATAATTCTGGCAGAACAAAGTAAATTCTTGAATTGACTAAATATTTACAGTACATAAAACCACTGAGAAATTTACCTGCCGATTATCCCAATCACATACTTCAATACTTGTTTAAATACAACAGGCAAAGAGAGAATATGGCTGTTACTTCAAATAAGACATCCAGTGTTTTAAACTGTTTCAATACTATATTTCTTCTCCAGCAACAACATGCTTTTGTGCCAACTCCTAAATAACCATAAATTTCTTTTTATATAAACCTTAATGAATACTTGGCCAAGATGCTGTTGGCTTCTACCTTTGAGCAGAAATGGAAAAACTGCACACTGAGCAAAATGGAAAAAGAGATCACAGCAAGCCCAATGTTGCATTTTGCATTTAATGTGAAGGAAGCCTTGTTTTCGTGGTGTTGCAGTTTTCAGTGTTTTTAATCTCAAAGTGGCTGATCAATTTAAGGTAAGTGGCAGGCATTTGGCCTAGTTCCCAGGCTCTGCTTTCCTCCCAGAAAATAAAGGATTCAGTCAGACACACAGACAAGGGGCATCCTCGGTGGCTCTCGCATTCCAAGCATTTTAGCACAGATTAAGTTGGAATGGTTTTACTGTTTACTGAAATCTCCTAGGTGTTGCATTTTATCCCCCTCTGGCTGTGGTTATCCAGGTTGAGCTTCCCAGGTCAGGACCTCCATAATCAAAATGGCTTGTACAGCCTTGAAGGGAAATAAAAAGTACAGGTCAAGACTCCTTATTAAAATGCAATTTCAGCAGCTTATTGCAAAATGTTAAGTCCCCAGACAACAGGTAATTTAGCAGTGAACTTTTTTCCTAAAGCTTGCAGCAAGGCAAGAGCTGTTTTACATGCATTCCAGAGGAAAAAGCGAAGATAATCTTCTTAAGAAGGACAAAACCTCAGCACTTTGTGTGTCTGGAAATAACCAGCAGATAATTAAGTGTTATTTTTAGACTTTTTTCCTCTTTTAGGTGCAATAAAGTGCAGATTTCAATGTCTAATAACAAACCCATATTTGGCTTTATTATGTAATTGTGAAAATTTGTTTGGTTGTTTTAAGAGCTCCTGTCTACGAACAATAACTTTAAATAAATATAAATTATATGATTTAATTTAGTCACCCCTTTTGCAGATACTCAGATTTTTTGAGATCTTAGGGTGATAAATTAGCTGGAATTGCATATGCACAAAGGACAGACACTGTGTGGAGAGTTCTCACTATCCACATTCCTGGGAGCTATCAGATGTTTGACTGTTTGCAGTACTGGGTTATGAATGTGAGGCTGCTTTCTTGTTGATAGCTTTAGAAAAAAAATCCTCCCTTAATCATCTAATCTTTTTTCCAGTTAGCTATGCCTTTAAAATAAATTGATCACCAGATTGAAATGGACAGTATTTCTGCCCAAAAGTGAATGGATAGTTTGGAGAATTTAAGCAGAACAGGAACAGTAAAAATGTAGGGGCTACACTTCTTTTTTACATACACGTAGAAACATTTCTCAGATATACTCCAGCCAATTTACAAGCAGTTTCCCTTGAAAATGTCAGTCTTTCCACAGCTTGGGTTTTAATGACCCCTAATAACACAATTGAAGATATCCTGTTCCTTGGACCACTTATTGAAGACTGATGTTGTAGATGTATACCTGAGCATTCATATGCATGTCAGTGATGTGACTGGACTGAACTGACCCTGCCGGTGCCTCAGGAATCCCAGTTTCACAGCAACACTGGGAGGTATCCACACATTGCAGCCAGGTGCCAGTGCCTTTCTGGAAAGCATCATTACATAGCCAAAGCTTCCATCATTTATGCCTTTTCTCCCCAGCTTCAGTCTTTAAAAAGCAAGGAGTAAATTCAATGGGAAAAGCTGTTTGTTTAATCAAGCAAGTTAAATTATGAGGGAATATACTCAGTCCTTAGGTAGGAGATAAAATATAGTGGTGCAGTGAGAGTTTGTGAAAGCTCAGATAGCCATGGAGAGCAGGGCAGTGCCAAGGACAGTGAGGAGCCGTGTACACTCCACACACACTGCGAGGCAGGGAAGGAGTTAACTGCAGCCCCAGGGAGGGCAGGAAGCTGACCAGCTGTGTGCAGTTGCAGCTGCTGCTATAAAAAGGCTTTGCCTTAGAGGACAGGGAGTCACAGTTGAAGGGAAGGAAATTCTTCTTGTGAGCTTACAGTTCTGAAGGGAAGGAAGTGGGTTCCTGATGATTGGCTACCTGAAATTTGGAAGATCTTGCTAGTGTCTGAAGGATAGGTTGAGTTTATCCACTTGGTCAGCGCTTGCTTGCTGTTAGTGCTGTCTAACCAATACGTGTCTTAAGCCTTCTGCAGTGTTCCCATTTGGCAAAAAATATGTTGAAAATTGTAAAATGCTGTAGCTCATACTGATTGTTTGTCCACTGCTGTGAAGAAGCTCCATACTGACCTTTCTCCAAGGAGAGATGGTTTTATTATGGGACTGTTTCCGGGAGGTCTTTGAAACAGGACTAGGTCTGGGCAGGTTGGGAGGGGGTGTAAGATGCTAACTGGGTAAGTTTGTAGCAACACTCTCCCAGAACAAGGCTACCCTGATAGAGGGTTCAGCTGTAAAGGGAAGGAAGCATCTTCCTGACAATCCTTGAGGAAATGACTTAACCCTCGAGGGAAAGAGAGCAGAGGAAAAAGACTGCTTTATATAGCCCAATAAATACTTTCATGCATACAGGGATGTTAAAAAAGCAGTTTTGGTCTTGATATTGATTTATTCCATATGTTGCTGTCTTCTTCCTCCTCACAGTATTTGTATGAATTCTTCTCTGAGGGATAACCTTACCTGAACATGTCCTCATAATTCAAATGGATTCTCTTTTTTAAACCAAATAAAACATATTAGCATGTTATCAGAATCTCTAGGTGAGATTTTTCCATCCTTGTTTATAACATGGAGGCATATATGGAGGTCAAGCAAAAAGAGCCACCACAGATAAATAAAAAAACTTTTGAACTCTGATGCTGCAGTTCAGTTCAGCTGCTGAAACACCTCAGGTACAGTGTGTGGCACATAAGCCCTTTAGCCATTCTTGGACAGAGCTTTCTTCTGCTGGCTCTACAGGCTGGCTGGCTCTTACTTTCCCTTTGGCTAGTCTATGGGAAACAGAGAGGGTTTTATTAACCAAGGTTGCACTGCTTGGGAATGGTTTGCAGCCTGCCAAACTAATCACAGCAAAGTGTCACAAGATTAGATTTGTCCTGGCTGACTAATTCAGACTCTCGTGAGACAGCAGGAAAAAGCAGCAGAAAAGGACAAAGAAGATCTAAATAGGAATTGAGGCTGGTTGTGCTGCAGGGTGCAAAAGAAATAGCGAATCCAATTCCCATTTGTATTTGAGATCCTCTGATACCTGTAGAGGAGAATATAATGGAGTGGAGCACAAATGAGATGCTGAAGTTTGCCTCCCAAATTGCTGGGATTTTAAGTGGTTGTGTTAGGGACAGCTTTCCCAGAGAGAGCTAAAGAAGTCTGAGTTCCTTTCTCTTTGACCACATATGGTTGTTCAGCAGGTGTTGTACCCCTGGTGTCACACGCAGTGGCCGTGGCTGGCCCTGCCTTAGCAAGGCACAGAGCAATGGTAAAGCTGACTGCAGCTGGGAGTGTGCAGAGCAGCCCTGACTCCATGGGCACCAGAACCACGTGTGGCACGGTGGCCACTACTCAGCAGCTGACAGGCAGCTTTGCTTCCTTCCTTCTCTAGCCCAGATCATCAGATGGTTCAGGCCCATTCAAAATTGGTTTTTGAAGAAAGCTTCTCTGCTTGTTTGCTCAGGGTTTCTCTACAAAGAGCTCTGCTATGTCTAAATTACTCTGTGAAGGTCCATGTGTAGTACATGCATATAACTAAGATGCCATGGAGAAGAAGATGTGGATAATCAGTGAAACTGCTATACATCCCACATGAATAGTCTTTATCTAACCCATATGTAAAATAAAGTACAAAATATTGGATTTTCTTAATTTTATTTAGTTCAATCATTAATCTAATTCTGGGCATAAAAAAAAAGTTTAACTAGAAGAGTTAAGCCTATTCCTGTCCAAATTGCAAGAATATGAGGAAAAATTATATGGCCTTTAATTCAGATCCTATTTTCATACAAATGAATATTCAACTGTGGACATCCTCGAGAACCTAATATTCCTATATTTTTATATTATGGAATACATAGTTACACTTAAATGAGGCAGAAGTGGAGGCATAAACTCTATTTAAATGGCTTATTTATGTTGATGTGGTTTATTATTTATCTACCCACGCAAGCTATGCTGAGACATCAGTCTGTCTTCCAGACTTCATCTCAATTTATAGGCTTGGTGATTGATATCAGCAAACTAAACATTAGGTCTGACATATGTTTTAATGGTTTGGTTGACAGAATAGCAGCCAAAAGATCTGAAATTAATTCCTAGTTATTTAGGTAATTTATTGTTATTTATTTCTCACAAGAACATTATCATGATCAAAGAGGTGACTCAACATTTGGATTATACAGTCCAGACAATCATTTGAAGAAAGTAAAAAAATAGGATGCCTGATTGCTCATAACTGAGCTAATCTCCCAAGATGTTAGCATGACAGGCAGTAATTCTTTGGAGTTCAGCCAAAATTTTCAGCTGGAAAATCCTATGAAAAATTCCTTTCTCCTGTGAGGTTCATAGGAGCAATGCTCTGTGGATTGCATCATTAAAGATATGTCATCAAAAGATCACATATCTTTGCAAAGCTCCTTTATTATTTCAAATTAGTCTGTGGCAACTCCCCCAAAGGTAAAATGGAACATAATATATTGTGTTTGAAACCCATTACCCATGCATTTGTTTACCCATGCACCTATACCAAATATTTTAATAATTGCACTCACTCTCACAAAGTCTCTGTGATTAGTCACAGATAATTATATCCATATTTACACCTACGTTTTACAGGATAGGTTCCTCTTATAGACAGTTTTCCATTATTTAAGGCTGTATAGCTTTACATTCTTATGGTCCAGGAGATGATGCACTTTCATAGGAATTTATAAATTGTGCTAATAAGATTGCTTTTAGAAATATATACTGTTTTTCTGAATATATAGTGGTTAATTAAAAACAGAAAAAAAAACTTTCCTGTTAAAAAAAAGTTTTCAATCAATAGCTGGAAATGCTTGAAATGCTCAGATGATTGAAAGTAAATCAAATAGACCAGGATATTTGATGATTAATTTCCCCACCGAAAAGACATGAGAGAAACTGTGGAATTCAGATGTTAGTTCTCTCTTACTGTAACTATACCACACATTGCATCAACTTTTCCAGATATAATTTAGAAACCAAATTTTAAAATTTTAATTTTAAGCTAAGCCAAATTTAGCTTAGCTAATGCATTCAATGGAGAATTTCCAATCAAATCTTTAATCTATCAAAAACATGATAACAAATTTCTATAGAGTAGTCATAAAATCTTTGGGAGATCCCACCCTTGCTTGTAGGTCCTGTGATTTTTTTTTTTTTAATTTTTATTTATTTTCTTTTTGGTTGTTTGTTTGTTTTCTTACAGATGAGTTTTAACATATTCCAAGCTTCTAGTTAATGCAAACTCAGAGCAGGGAGAAAGGGAAATATAGAAAGGGAAAAAAGTACTGCGACATCCATTTGATAGGTCATCTAATATGACAAACTCTACTTTTTTAATAATTTTATTTAATTGATCCAGGTTAACCTGCATGTAGTTTAACTGACATAAGCTTGAAAATTCACAAAGGTGTAAGTCACTACAGAATGCCATAAAATGACCTTGCTAATTATTTTTACCAAACCATTTTAATACTATTTCCTCCCTGTTTGTGCAGCATGGAATGTTATCTTTATGTTCACAGTTCTTGGAAGAAGGCAGACAGTTTCTCATTTGTTCCCACATTTATCTAAAATAAATTGCAGATGCAACTGAAGGGATCTGGTCCTTCCTTCCCTTCCTTCCTCTCTTTCCCCTCTTGCCCTCAGTCTTCGTCCTGGGTTATTTTTCATTCCTTTCCTTTTTCTTTGACCCTCCTCTAATGATGGCAAAATTCAGAAAACATTGGCATTTTCAAAGTTTTTTTGTTAATCACATGATTTGTAAAAAATTTCAAAATAATTTATTCATAATTTTTCCTGCCTTAACATATTGCAGATTTGTACAATGCACTCAATAGCTTGCTAGTAAAAAACTGCATCATAAATGAAAATTTCAAAATTCTCACGTGCTGTTTTTCCTGTAAATGACATTTTATTGTTTTTTCAAAAAGAATCATCTGTTGTGCAGTGTTGGGATTTATCTGGCAGGTTAATCTTGGGCAGACAGTCTTTAAAGGAAATGGGAGGAAAAAAC
>WBNQ01001092.1:0-13131 GCA_013401375.1 Spizella passerina | reverse complement strand
AAAAAAGGAGAAAAAAAGGAAAACCTGGGGATGTACAGGCCAGTCAGTCTCACCTCTGTGCCCAGCAACATCATGGAGCAGATCCTCCTGGAAACTATGCTGAGCCATATGGAAAATAAGGAGGTGATTTGTGACATACAATATGGCTTCAAAAAAGGCAAATTATGCCTTACAAATCTGGTGGGCTTCTATAATGGAATTACAGTGATGGTGAATGAGGGAAAAGCAATTGAAGCCATTGCTTGGGTTTGTGGAAAGCATTTTGATGTTGTGCCACACTATGCCATGGTCTCTAAAATGGAGAGAGACTGATTTGATGGATAAAGAATGGCTACACTCTAACAATTGCAATCAATGGCTCAATGTCCAAGTGGAGACCAGTGACAAGGGGCACTCCTCAAGGGTCAATGTTGAGACTGTCACTGTTTAACATTTTTTTACGTGACATGGACAGTGGGAATTGAGGACACCCTCAGCAAGTTGGCCAGAAAGTCAATCATAACATGGGCTACATCAAAAGATGTGTGACCAGCAGTTCAAGGGAGGTGATTCTGCACCTCTACTCCAGTATTGTATAACCCCACCTGGAGTTCTGTGTCCAGGCTCTGGGGTCCACAACATAAGCAGGTCATGGATCTGTTGGAGCAAGTCCAGAGGAGGGTCATGAAGACTATCATGAGCATCTCTCCTATGAAGACAGGCTGAGAGAGTTGGGGTTGTCCACCCTGGAGAAGAGAAGGCCTAAGGAGAGGCCTTAGGGCGGCCTTCCAGTACCTAAAGGAGACCTTGCAGGAGAGCTGAAGAGGGAGTTTTTACAAAGGCATGTAGTGACAGGACAAGGGGGAATTGGCTCTAAACTGAAGGAGGGTAAGTTTACATCAGATATAAGGCAGAAATTCTTCCGTGTGATTATGATGAGGTACTGGAACACATTGCCCAGAGAAGTTGTAGATGCCCATCCCTGGAAGCATTCAAGGCCAAACTGGATGGGGCTTTCAGCAATCTGGTCAATGGAAGGGTGTCGCTGACATGACAGGGTGATTGGAACTAGATTATCTTTAAAGTCTCTTCCAACCCAAACCATTCTCTGGTAACTTCACTTATCAATTCCATTACCTCCACTGTACTGTTCAGTCCTAGATTGATCCAGACTGATAATCCATTACAGCTGCCTAACTGAGCATTACAGAGGCCAAAAACTTGAATGACTTCAAAGCAATAGACCAAGTGTAGGAGGAAATGTCTACTAGAGGCCGTTAAACAATCTACACACAACCTGCACAAGAGTTACTAGCCCAAGTTGGGCCTATGCTAAGAGAGGGATTATTTGACCAATCCTCAGCTCCCTAGACTCCATCACAGAGAACAACTAAACAAACCTCTGATCTGACCTAATACTTGTTCTTAGGTTACTACTCACACCTAGATATACCTCAACCTTTATTAAAACACACATCGCATATCCCCAGGACATATAAACAGCTTCATCCTTACTCAGCAAACCTTCCACACCTCATACTTCAAGAAATCTTCGAAAGAAAAAACACCCATCACACCTTCCCTTCTCAGAAGCAGGGCTTGAATTCAAACCTTGCACAGCCACAACATACTCTATTATTATAGAATACTCTTGAAGGCCCAAAATTATTTCAAAAACAAGGCAATAGGACAGTGAGAATTATTTTTTTTTACAGCAAACCTTCTGTCAATTGACCTGCCTCACTAGCACATACTCTGCCAGCATAACAGAAGGCCTGCAGGCACAAATGAGACCACTTTTACTCCCATGATCTGGAGTGTCATCAGTGTAATGCTGTCAATACCAAGTCATAAGCCCGTTCACAACTGTGTATGAATAAAAAGAAGTTATTTCAAAGAAGGCTGCTTGTGACCTCAATGGAGTAGTTAAAGTTGCTTCAACCACCTCCAATCACAATGTACAAAACTATTTAAGCGCTATTTTTCTGCTATCAACCAGTTATGACTGCAAAATTTCCTTCACTGTTATTCCAAATAAATTGTAGAATATATATCTGGACACCCACTCTCTCTGAGCAAATTAGTTACTATATGTATTTCTAAGTCCTAGCATTTATATGCACCAGAAATAATGAAGTTGTATCTAGACTGTTATCAACACTTGATAGATTATCTGTCTGGCTCTACGTTCCATGTTCTAAGTGCAATTTAAAAATTTAAAAATCAGTATTACAGTACTTTGTAATGTCAGAAGGCAGAACTTTAATTTAACTTTATAATTCTAGATTCAATAGCTTTCCCTTGAATATGAAGTGATGTATCACACATTCCAAGCTTTGTATTCTATAATCATAGAGCTTTTTGTTACTGTTAAAGTCACAATTTAGGTTCTGAGGCAGTAAAATGCAGTAGTACAAGGAATACATTAGAAACAGTTTTTAAAATTAGGCTAAGAAAAATCATTGCAGCTGGAATTTAAGTAGAGAAAATTATAGGAGAGTATTCAGAAAACATTTATTACAGAAGCCTAAATGACATACACATTTTGATTACATATATATTTAAATGTATGGATTTTTAATTGCATTGCTATTGTGATACTTAGCTAGCCATCCTCAGTTTTGATGGGCACTTATTTCTAATTTTAAAAATATTCCAAGCAAAAAGCCCATCAAGTCTTTCTTGTGTGTGTGTCTTATTTGTTTTTTTCATATTCTACTGCATCTCAGAGAAACAGCAATCAAAACCTGTACAAGGCTGGCAGAAAAATTTTAATGTATTAAATTACCAGAAATATCATTATGTCTGTCCACAGGAGAGGAAAATTATTGTTTTCCCCCTTTTCCCCATGCTACAGAGGTAAACAGCTGCTCTTTTTTCTGCCAGTCAAGCTTCTAGATTTACCTAACTCCCACTCAGTCAGCAGAGGACCAGTTATGACAGCCAAACACATTTCCATCTAACCATGCTTACTTTTGTGTAATACTCGTCTCAAGTGTAAAGCCTAAAACAAAATTCACAGAAAAATGGGTCACTTTGCATGTAATTACCCACCACTTTTGATAAGGATGATAAAGCAATAGATGGTATCAGCCTTAGCTGTATCAAGACTCACAACTGCATCCTCATTGACTTATGCTCTGATTTAGTCAACATAGAAGATTCTAAAAATATTTATCCAAATAACATACATCTGAGAGGTGGGTTCAAGCATTTGAAAGTGGTGTTAATTTGCCTTTCATGCTGAAATATGGGAAATGCTCCTCATTGTTCTACTTCATTAGCTTCATTTTATTTATAACCCTAGTGAAAATGTTCATGGATATTTGTGTCACTCATGATATACCTGCACACGTTTCATGGGGAGGCATACTTGTATTTGGTAATTTTGCCACACATAGGAAATATTTTTTAGTCCTTTAAATTCTTAATAGCAACACACATTATGCCACAAAGATATTACTGTTCAAAGCCCATTGACAAAATGCAAGATGTGTACCTATTATAAATATTTCATATTTGTGTTCTCTTCACAAATAAGAAGTGCCTAACACCTTTGCTCTGATTAATTCCCAATCTGGTGTATGGGAAGTGGGTACAAGGGTACCATTTCACTGCAGAAAAATTAGAATTGCTCATATTGAATGGGCATGAAAACAATCTAGACTAGACAACAAAGGTAACAAATCCTATTATAGAACTAATATTTCTAAATTAGACTGTAGTGAACAAAAGCTTTTGTTAATAAAGCTGCAGCCAACAGTATTGTGTAACTTCCAGGCGAAAAACAATTAGGAGTAAGTTTGTGCACAGACTATGCTTTCCTATTGGTACCTTGAGTAGGTCAAGATGGAGAAGTACAGACAGGGAGTGTGAGAACTTTGAGATCTTTAATACTTCCACTGCCTCTGCTTGTGATGTACAACATCTATTTCCTGGATAAACAGAGAAGTTAGGTCCCCAGAGCCTGAATCCAGTGCCTTTCATAAGCCCTAACTTCATTTTTACAAAGGATAAAAGAAAATGTAATTTGCTTTCCAGCTTTACCAGTAATCCATACGTGTTCATATTGCAGGCTGCAAAAGCATCTGTGAGATCAATAATAAACATCCCACTCATCGTTTACTTTTCTGCTTTATTTAAAGAGAAAATTCTCCAGCATACATGCCACTTTCCAGTTGGAATGATGGATTCCAGATAATCGAAATTGAAAAATACATTGCAAACAGCAAGATATATGTTATTTAGCAACAGGTAGGAGATCTCCTAAAATCAAGCAACCTAATTTCTACATTTCTGAATTAAAAACCAAAGAATACAATAGGGTATCAACAAGTCTCAGATATGAGGGAATATCAGATCACATCTGCCAGTGTGTTTCTCCTCAATACTCTTCCTAATCAAGAAGCCTCACATACTCAGGTTCCTTTCACCCAGCTACAGGTTATTTAGTCCATCCAACTCCGTGGTGCAGCTTGATTTTTCCTGCTATCTGCCTGCCTCCACTGAGTCAGTAAGGCCCACTCAGAGAAACAGAGAACAGGGAAGGTTAGAAAGTACCACTGGAGGTTATCTAGTCCAACCACTCTGTTCAAGCAGGGTGCCCTCGAGCACATTACTCAGGATTGTGTCCAAATGGATTTTGAATATCTCCAGTGAAGGAGAATCCTGAATATCTCCAGTGAAGGAGAATCCACAGCATCTGTTCCAGTGCTCAGCCACGCTCACAAGAAATAACTTCTTCCTCATGTTCAGGTGGATCTTCCTGTGTAATCACTCCCCTTACATCTGTAACAGTAAAGTTTATTACAGCTGACATATCTAGACAAACTAGAAAATCCCTGCTGATCACATGCAAGCTTAAATATATTTACTTGAGTTACTGGGGAAGTTACTTCTGTCATGGAGATGGTGAAAAGCACCATCCATATTGTTGCTAAAAAGTACAGTTGTTTCCTAAATGTGAAATCCCTCAATCAGGTAGAGGAAACTTGAACCAAAGAGCCCTGAAACTACACAGGGTTGCTGCAAGTATTTTTCTCAATAACTACTAATCTCGTTTTTCAGAAATAGCTAGTTGCTAAAAGGTTTTAGGGGGTTCAAATTTTTGTTTGTTTTTAAGTAGCCATTGCACATTTTCTTTTTGCTGTTTGTCCCTTATAAAATACATTGTTAAATGTCGGAGCACATGTTATTACTATCTATAATACACACTGATTTACTACACTAACATTGGAAAAGGTAAAAAAACTTTTAAAACACAGTAAACATAAAAGCTTGAATTTCCTAAATATATATCTCTTTTCCTGCAGTGATTATGCATAATGTTAAATACCTCTGCACATAATTACAGAAAACACAGCACTGCCATTTTATGGACTGATATGAATAATAACTGGATTTTATGTATTTTCAAGCTACACCAAATTTGCACATTTTGCCCAAAATGCCTTTAGCTACCTTTCTCCTAAGTTCTCTACCTGATTCCTTTGGCCATTACGCTCTATGCATTCTGCTGTTATTGCGCTCATTTACCTTTTCACTTGTCATTATTAAATATTTTTATTATTTCCTTTGTGCAGCCTCATGTGGAGTGATCACAATACCTCTCTCTAAACGCACTTTTTTCTTTTTTTTCTTTTTTTTTTTTTTTTCATGAAAGCAGCAGCTTTGCGTGGGTGATTCATTGCTCACATCAGAACATCAGAGCATCAATCAAACTTCGGGAAAAAAAAAAAAAACTTTTTCAGGACTCCAAACAATCTTGATGTCACCGTGGTGTGAAATACGATCTCCTGCTCCGGGAGGCTTTTCCAGAGTACTGAGGCAGCCCCAGTCTTTGCGGACCCACAACAGCGCCTGACCTCAGCACACCTGGGAGGCGAGGGGACACCCCCACACGTGTTCCTGTCCCTCCGCCTGGCAGCTGCAGGGAGCCCGGGCAGGCACGGAGCTCCTCAGCCCTCCCGGTGCTGCTGCCACCCCGGGCTCCTTCCCCACGTCCCGGCTGCTCTCTGGCGGGCAGGGCAGGGCACAGCGGGGTTATTGCCCTGCCAGCAGCACCAGCGGTACCCTGGGGGGCACCGAGAAGGGCTGTGCAGCAGGTGGAAGGAGGCGATTCCCCCTCTCTGCTCGGCCCCGGTGAGGCCTCACCCGGAGCGCTGTGCCCAGTTCTGGGCTACTCAGTACAGGAGAGACCAGCAGCTCCTGGAGAGGAATCAGTGGAAGGACGCAATGATTTGGGGTCTGGAGCATTTCTCTTATGAGAAGAGACTGAGGGAGCTGGGCCTGTTTAGTCTGGAGAAAAGAAGACTGAGAGGGGATCTCATTAATGCATACAAATATCTCAAAGGCAGGTGCCAAGAGATTGGTGCCTAACTCTTTTCAGTGGCGCCCTAAGAGAGGACGAGGAGCAGTGGCCATAAACTGAAACAAAAGTTCCACCTCAACACGAGGAAGAACTTCTCCGCATTGAGGGTGGCAGAGCACTGGAACATGCTGCCCAGGGAGGTTGAGGAGTCTCCCTCTCTGGAGACATTCCAAACCCTCCTGGACGTGTTCCCGTGTCACCTGCTCTAGGTCACCCTGCCTTGTCAAGGGGGTTGGACTGGATCGCAAGAGGTCCCTCCCAACCCTGACAATTCTGTGATTCTGTGATCTCCCCCAGAGACACGTGGGGAAACCCTTCGGCAGCCGTCTCTGGAAGCCAGGAACATGGGAACCGAGAGCCGGGAACCAGTTTTGGGTTTTCTTCTAGGAAAGTTGGGAACACAGAGCGGAGCCCCATCCCAGCCCCGCCCCGCCCCGCCCCGGCCCGCCTCTCAGGCGTGGTGGGCGGTCCTTAACTCGGGCGGGCTCGAAGGCGCCGTCCCCGCCCGCCTCAGGCCGGGTAGCGGAGCGCCGAGCGGGCGGCGCTGTGTCGATGCGCTCGCTGCTCGCGCCGACCCCTGGCGCCAGGCGGCCGCCACTTCCGGCGGCGCGGCCCCGGGGAGGCGGTGATCCCGGCGGGCGGGCGGGACGCGCTGGCGGGGGCGGCCGGCCGGAGCTGCCGTGCTCCTCCTCGCCCGCCGGACAGGTACGGGGCGGGGCCGCTCCCCGCTCCTTCCCTCCCTCCCTCAGGGACGGGGGGCGAGCGGGAAGGAGGCGGGGTCGCTTCCTGCGAAGCGTCGCCCGGCATTGGGGGGCCATGGGCGCGATGGTGAGGGGCGCCGAGGGCGGGATGTGGAGCCGGGGGAGCTGGCACTGAGTGCCGGGAGGGTTTGGGTTCCCTTTCCCGGGGCAAGGGCGGGGAATGGCGGCCCGTGGCGGCTGGAGAGGCTGTGCCAGCTCGGCCGGAACAGCTGCCAGGCGCTCGGGAAGGGCACACCTGGCGCAGGCGAGCGGGCAGGAGGGAAGGAAGGTTCAGGGCTCCTGCTGGACCCTGTTCCCTTTCCTGTTTGCCTCCGGAGCCGGACGCGGTAGCGTCAAGCGAGGTGTCTGCTCAGGTTTCCCGCAGATGGAATTTGGCTTCCTTGTCACCTGGGGCATCCCTGCAGCGGTGCCAGCTGCGGTCCTGCCACCAGGCTTTCCTGGCATGGTCTCCGAAGGGTCATGGCCAAAGACAACGTGGAGCTCGCCTTGTGTGTCTCAGGCGAGCAGTTCTGAGCGGACTAAGACGCTGGTTTCTGCCACGATGATGGGTTTAACAGATATTCTTCAGTGTTAAAAAACCTTGGCCAACCAAGGCTCGAGCTCCTTCATGATGTTTTTTCCATGCTTAGTGCAAGTTGTTAACTTCCTGGAGGCAAAAGAAATTTTTTTTTCTACTCATTTTCATCTGTTTCTCCTTCGTGTAATAATCACTGTTTTCCGTGCTAGGTTAAAGTACTGATCTGCAAGGTTTTTTTTTAAGGGGAAGAAGCAGGAAGTCTTTGATCTAAAGAATCTCTTGTTTACACTTTTACACAAGGGAGGAGAAAGAAGAGGGGGAAATTGGTATTTTACACAAATCAGAACAGCTCTTAACTCTTCATAAAACAGATTTTTGCTGTATGTTCAATATGTGAATTAGGTGCTTGAGGAATTTTGATGAGAGGAGTAGGAATAACAGTTTTCATGCTTAGAAAAATAGTAGTTTGAGAAGTCAGTGTGAATTTCAGAAGAATTCTGTCGCTGTTGCTAATGAAATTACTTGGTGGAGACTTTGAAATGCATGCACACATTTACAGTTTCTTCAGCTGTTAAATAATTTTCTTTGAAGGATGTAGAGAAAAACAATTACCATGTATCATAGTTTTATGGATGGTTGTGGGTGTGTCTGGAGTGATCAGTTTCCACTTTCCAGAGTTTACCACTTTCATGACAGACTCAGTAATCTGCAAAAAATTAAGTGAAGAGACTGTAAAATCTGATGGTGTTCCTGAGGAAATATTTTTAATAGAAATAGGTGAAAATCAAAGGTTATGTTAATTGAGTGGTTTAATGCTGGGAAGCAGCTCAGCATTACACAGCCACTTGCTCACTTCTCTCACTATCCCCAGAGGGATGGGGTGAGAGGAAAGGAAGAGTAAAAATCAAAAAGTATGGGTTGAGATAAATATTTTTTAAGAAGTGGAGAAAAATATGGGAAAAAAAAGAAGCAAAGCAAAGCTGGTAATGTAAAGATGATCACTCCCCCCACAGGTAGATCAATGTCCAGCCAGTTCCTGAGCAAAAGCTGGCTAACCAGATAGTCTGGAAAGTGTAAATTTGTTCATAATCACTTCATCCCCACTTGTTCTCATTCTCCTGTCCTTAAAACTGTTTTTTTCTCCTTAGTGATACTCCATACTTGTATGGAAAGCAGGTCTATTTCATTTTCATTGGGGTTTTGTTAGGCTAGACCAGTTATGCTTTCATCTTTTTTCAGTTCCTAAGATGGGCAACCTGCTCCTCCATCCTGATAACCCTTGTTTGCCATTGTTCTTCCAATCTTTCTCTGACGGTGATCAGAACTCTGTTATATTGTATGTGAAGGCTCACTCATGCCTCATTATCTGACATAAGTTCTTTTCTGGTTTTACTAAAATTAGTCTAAAACTTTTTTTCTTTTGTTTTATGGTCACTTTGTGTTGGGATTAGCTAAAAATCTGCAGGGGTGAACTCTCTATCTCTCACTTTGGATCTTGAATATAAGCACAAATAATTATTATGGTCCCTGAACACCTGTTGTACTCCCCAAGATGTTCTTTCAGAACTCTAGTAGGAGTCTTGTTCCAACCTGATAGTAGCTCATATGAGAAAGAAAACATAAGCACCTTGCAAGCTTCATACTAATACTTAATTTCTCAGCAAACCTTAAAATTTTTAGTATTGTATCATATATTCTATTTACCAGTGTTCTTGCAGACTACAGTGTTTGCATGATCTAGTGTTAATACACTGGGACATTTTAAATTTGAAAACAATGGGGAAAGCATTTTTTTATGTATGTGTGATGAGGAGAATTATTCTTGAGCTGGGAAAAACAAATCACTAAGCAGTTGGAACAAGCACAATGTAATTACTGACTGCTCACTGAACTTGATGCTGACCTGCACTTAAAAGTCTTGGGACGATTGGCTGACCAGTGTGTTTTATCTTGAAAAAAACCATCAAATATTTACTGTCTGCTGAGCTGGAAAACAGAATTATTTGCATCTCAGTCTACTAAGCTGCTACATTCCTTCTGTAGGCTTCAGTCGTCTGGTTTTGTTTTCTGTTACACGTGCAAATAGCTGCATGTGATAAATATTAATGAGATTGCCATATCATAGACCTCATCAGATAAACAGTCTGATTTTTGAGACTGGCATCTCAATCTGCTTGTTTCAATCTCCATGTACTTTTCTGAAAAGCTGTGCAAGAAATAGTGAATAAATGTGAGGATGAGGAGATAACTTCTTTGGTTTCCATGCTTGTAGCTGGTCCTAGGCTCAAATCTGTAATTTTTAGCAGGGCTTCCCATGTTGTGAGCTAGTCTGGTGTGTTTTGCTGAGGAGATGAAGGAAGGTAGGCAGAACCACAGTGCTTCAATAACAGTTCTTTCACTGCTGGTCATGGAGATCACTTCTGTCCCAAGCAGTCACTTCTGTGAGTACATGAGAGGACCAGTTAGAGATGTTGGGAAACTCAAGCTGGTTTTCTGTTGCTGATGTTTTGGGGTTGATTGGTTGGTTTGTTTGCTATGTCGAGTGTAGGAATGAAGCAAAACTGCTTTCATAAAGTGTTGTTTGGCTTTGGTGCTAACAAAGTTAACTGATGTTAACTTTGGACATCAGAAAAGCTAAGTAAAACTTGTGAGTAAAAACAATTCAACAAAACTCTGAAACCTTTATATTTTCCCTATAAATGTCCCATTCATTTACTGTTGTTGTTGAAGGCTGTATGTTGTGTCCCATCTGACTTTAGCATTTCTTTCAGCTTTCAGACAGAAAACACACAGAAGAAGAAAAGCAGACAGAAGACAACAATAGCCCCGAATGCAGCGAGCCAGGAACCATGGATCTGAAATTTACTTCATCAAGAAAATACATTTCCATCAGTGTACCCTCCAAATCCCAAGCTATGTCTCCCCATATCAAATCAGTAGATGATGTTGTAGTTCTTGGCATGAATCTCAGCAAATTTAGCAAACCTACCCAATTTTTTATCTGTGTTTCTGGAGTTTTTATGTTTTATCTAATCTATGGATATTTACAGGTAAATATTATGAGCTTGTGTCTTAGGCCAATTCCTCCTACCCCTTGTCTTTTTCAATAGCATAATAATATAGTATGTATTTTAATATGCATAGATGTTTTAAATTAGATATTTGTTGAAAAGTCAGCCTTCCAGTGTTCAAGAGCAAAAAGTAATATATAATCTAAGTTGCCATTATGGTTCATGTGCCTGTAAAGTTTAGATCACTCAGACTTTCATAACTTGATCTTTTACTTCTGTGTGCAAGATACATCAAAGTCGTCATTGATGCTGAAACCTGTAGATCTCCCTAAGTTCCATGAGTACTGTACAGTTTCAGTCATGTTATTTTTTCTCTCTGCTCTCAGGATAGAGCTGAAACATGTACTATGGTAATTTTTTAAGCAGAAGGACAATGTTTATGCCATTTTAGTTAAACATTCACCAGTCTGCTAATATTTCTCTCTTATCTTGAGCAGCTACATTTCTGTTCTCTTTTTAAAATTATTTTTAAATTCATTGAGTATTCTGAATAAAGCAGTGATTAAAAATCTTGATCATTAAAAATCATATTTCTAATGCAGTTTTCAAAAGCAGCTGAAAAGTTTGTGAACATAAAGTTACTTCAAAAGAGTTAGGAGAACGTGATCAGTAATTAAAAGCAGAATCCCAAAAAGGCAGATATTAGGTAGCCTTTTGTTTCTATAATTGATACACCTACATAAGTCTTTCTGATGTGTATGTATTTTTCCAGAACAAATTGCTCTGGTTTGAAATATTCCTACAGCCTACAAATTTTTATGAACTCACATGTGCTGTTTAATGTTGGCACTCACAGTATTGGGTGTGCATTTCTAAGAGCTGAAAATTATCAGTAAGCATGTTTGTTAGAGAAAATTTGTATTAAATTTATCTAGAGATATTTATAAAATCTGAATAAAAATGGTCTGCTGAAGTAAATGAATGGAAGAGCAGCAAAAAGGCAGGCAGGAAGCTGTCTGTAATATGAGATAATTAGTAATGCATCAAATGTATTCCCCTAATGAATTGATCCATTAATTTTATTGTATTTACAACAACAGTAAATTTTCTTCTTTCATTTTGGAGAACCTAAATGGTCTTTTTCAATATTTTCACAAGTTACATATGGCAGATAAATTTAGTTAATAAACAGCAACTGCAAAGGCTAGATTTGCATGCACATCAAGGGAAAAGGTCTGTTAATTCTTCTTTGTCCATTTAATATTTTGGTGTATGTACATGACTGTGGTGAGTTTTTGTTTTTATAGGAATTGATATTTTCAGTGGAAGGTTTTAAACCTTTTGGTTGGTACCTCACTTTAGTGCAATTTGGATTTTATTCCATTTTTGGACTAATAGAATTGCAGTTGATTCAGGACAAAAGAAGAAGGTATGTGTTTTTCCAAGCATTTTACACTGTCCATGAAATTAGAAGTACTTGATACTTAGCATAAATTTAACTTCTGTTTTTTGAATGTGAGTACTGTGAGGCATTGCTAGCAGTTCTGTAGATAAAAGGAAGTGAATTTGCTGGATGATGTTAGAGAATATTCTAGAAGCACCCACTTGGATTTCAGGCCTGTAAGTAGTTCTGTTGACTCTGCTGTCACTGTCCCACTTACAGAACATATTGTGTCCTTAATGTGGCTGATAGAGACTGAGTCACGTATGTGTTGCTTGGGATTATCACATCTAGAACAGAGCCAATGCACTTCACAGCACTTGAAGCCATCTGTCAATGAATATGTTTTCCTCAAATATTGGCACCTCCTCACCAAGAGATTCCTCTTACATGCTGTGCATCTTGGAGAATGTCAGAGGTCTGCTGTCTGCTTACTGTGTGGCTGAGTGGGTTTGCTTCAAAGGATGTGCTGAAGTGTTGTGTTTTTCATTTAAGACAGCACTCATACCACTCTGCCTCAAAACTGTTCTGTGTTTTCACTGCAGTGGACCAAGGAAATTTTTGATTTCTGAATCCCACTGGAAATGGGATCTTTTCTGACTCGGTGTAGCCATTCTGCAGCCTTCTACCCAGCTATAGTCTCTGCAAAGTGTTTATTGAGGCACTCTGGAAACTTGAATACAGGCTGTCATGGTGTACATGAATTTTAAAGGTGCCTCATATTGTAGTTGAACATAACTGGTTTTCCTTACCTGCAGTCAGCCTTGGATGATTTTACATATACTGGTTTTAGATTGTAAAATTCTTTTTTTAGCGAAACAACATAACTTTGATAAATTATTCCTTTTACTTTAAACACTGACAGCTTGTATTTCAAATTACCTGACTTCTTGAGATGCATCAGATAATATTGCACAGTTATCTTTTGGATTACTTGTATTTATGGGGTTTTATTACCAGTTGGAAATGCTTACAGAGCATTTCCCTTCAAGTAAGTTGTGTTGGAAATGTAGATCTGAAATAGATTTTACATTTTATTTTCTATAACCCAG
>WBNQ01001091.1:896-20932 GCA_013401375.1 Spizella passerina | reverse complement strand
AAGACAAACTCATCACAGAAATTATACATGGCTATTGGTTTGATTTCAAAAGCTCTTAAAATTGAGAGTGTAAGTTATCTAATTAGTCTTTTGTGCAACAAACCTTTCCTTTCTTCTAATGAGGATAATATGTCTTAAATATTGTTGTGTTACCAGGTTAGGCCACAAATTAAGTAAAACCTGATGCAGTCAGCTGGCAATCATAACACGGTGTTTCCATTTAACATAAGCGTGTTAATGGTTAAGTTTGGGGAACATATTTTGCATGTTTCTTTACAATTTCTACCTCCTTTTTCACAGAGCAATGAAATAAAGTGCCTACTGAGCAGGGTAGCAAGTGTCCAGGAGAGGTTCTTATGGGATGTGGTTACAAACTTGTATCCAACACACCTTTCTTCTGTAGCTCCCTAGGGGGGAAATTGAGGTGACGTTATCAGGCTGACCTTTATGATATTAATCATCTATTTTTCCTGCCTGGGAAGAAATGTATACCACCAGAGAGCCCTGTGGTCACAAAGAGAAGCAGATAACATCTCACTGAACTTAGACTATAGTTCTTACAGCTTTTGCTGAAGTAAGTAGTTCATGATAGTAATGGATGGCCAGGTTTTCTTCTCTTAAATACACAGCTGAAAAAAACCCATCCTCACCTTGTCCTTGTTCAGGGCACCTACTATTTTCCTTTGAGGTCATCAAACTTCTAAATAATCTAAAAAGACACATTTTTTTTTTCTGTTGCCTACAGCAGAGAATGCATCCTGTGTCATCCTCAGGCTTGGAACTCCCTTGTGTCACTCAAGGGGAAAAGCAACTTCAATGCTCTTTCCTATTGCTAATTAGAAAGGAAAACAGATTGGTTGACAATCATTTATATCATAACTGGTGAATAAGGGGAGCCCAGGGACTATTATTTCATAGCATTAGGGAGCAGTGAATGTAAGGGCTGGTCTAGCAAGGGGTAATATTTTTATTAGGGGTTTAGAAATCTAAGCTATGGGCTTTAAAGCTTCTTGCTCAGAGTCCCCAATTTTTAAAGACCTGATGAAGTTCAGCAGGGTCCAAAGTGCTTGGCCAAACTTGCATTTTGGGTGCTTTCCACCTAAATAAGCCAAGGAGAGGGGGGTCAAAACTGAAGGAAGAAGCTGTGTTTTGGGTTTGGTGCATCAGGAGGACTGTGGGAGACTCCCAGACACTCCAGATGACAGCTCAGCCTGCACCTGGGAGGGCTGGGAGCAGGCAGCAGCTGACCTAAGGACACAGCTGATGATGTAGGCAGTTTAAGTTACCCAAGGCACTGAAGTTATTTCCTTTGATTCTGTCCATGCTGCTTTGTGACAGTCCCATGTGGCAGCTTAACATTCACCCTCCCTTTAGGAGGATGAAAAGTGTCTTACCTTTAGCATCAATGGTAAGACACTGCTGAGCAGCCTTTTATAGAATATTGAGTGCATTTAGAAGTTTAAAGGATAAATTTAAACAAACAGGACACCTGCATGCAAAGCTCTTCCTTTTGGGCTTTGTAGAACAGAAAATCTATTCAAAACCTTTTTCTGCTTCAGCAATTTTTTAAAATAAGTGCTGAAATATTCTGATGTGATGATATAATTTGTATTATTCTTGACTAAAATTCTGTGCCAGCCCAAGTTGTGATTTTTACCTTCCTCGTGTATGGGCAAGGCTAAAAAATTGAGTATTTTAATTAAATCAAATATTCCACATCTGCAATCCAACATTGGAAGAAGTCTGTAGTTTTTTTCATATCATCTTATCTTACAGTAATCATCAGAATACAAGCAACATTATTGAATCAATCAGTTGACAAATTTGGCAGCCACCAGTAAATCCATAAAGCCTTATTGTTAAATAAAAGCTAGTACTGATTAAAGCAAACAACCCTCTCATCACTAAGAACTACATATGCATGAAGGCTTACACACACATCTCTGTTGTCCTAAAGCAGAGCAAGAAGGAAGCACAGAGCAAGAGAGCTGGCCCTGCTTTAAGGGTTGCATAGATGTGCAAGCTGGGACCAAGGCTGTGCCCTTCCATAAAACACCAAACACTGCTCTGGGGTTGAGTGAAATAGTGGCAGGTAAGGAGATATTTTATTTTCCTGAGAAGACAAATCCAAGCCAATTTCATTTAGTGTCAACCCAATGCTGTCCTTGAACATTCCAGCTTAACCTCTGATCAAAAAGCCCCTCCTAGTTCAGGCAGCTCTGACTGCAAGCCCCTCCTCAGCTTGTTTCCAGAAGCACAGCTTTGAGGAGGTTTGTGCTGATGCTCAGTGGAAATGCTTCATAGACTCAATCACAGGAGAAACTGCATCAATTAGAGGAAAACCATACATCCATGCACCATTTACAGATGTAAATTTGAAATAACTTGTGATTCTAGATGTAGAACCTATTCCAGCCCCATGGGTCTTCAGAAGACTGGATATTCCTCTACTGACAATGATATTTGTAGATGGTTCAATAGTAACTAAATGCAGTAACTATATGATAATTTTTAAACAAATTAAAACCAACACTTTAAATGGATAAACCAATGCTTCTATTTCTACCTCTTACAAAATACTTTTACTTGTGTATCTTGTGTGTGGTTGTGTGGAAGAGTGAAAAACATTTGGATTTGGAAAAAAAAAATGCTGGCAAAGCTCAGATCTAAAAGAAAACTTGAGTGACCATGACTGAAGTTTCCTGTTTAAACCTTCCCCCTCCTAACAGAGAAATTCACTGCACACAGGCTTATGCCCTATAGCTCTTCTACTCTTGGCTGTATCAGCTGGTGCTTGGGAGAGCAAACCTGTTATTTTGAGGTGGCAGCATTCCTGATAACTTCTGAAATTAGCAGGACTTGAACACACTGCCCTTCCCTCTGCAGCCTTTGTCTCTGGGGGATGAAGAGGAGGAAGTGGACATCATTTGGGCTGCTATAAATTGACCTAAGAAGTTGCCTGAAGTATTGCCTCCTCTCACTCCCTTTCACTATTTTTGCCTCAGGTTCAAACATGATGTTGAAAAGTAGAAGATATAACAACACAAGCTATATTCTGTACTAGATGTTACCAACAGATGAACTATCAACTATCACAAGCAAATAACACTTGGCATCATCTTTTCCAAAGACCTCATTACTTCAGCTTTAATATTTGTTTTCTAACCAGATTCTGAAATACTTATTTAATAGTCACTCTGTTGGTGACCATTCCTGGCATAAAGCTTAGATGCAAGGACAGCCACATAAAAACAGCAACAATGTAGAATGTAGACCTGAGTTTTTGCAACAGGAAATTTTAAAAGTTTGTAATGCATCTTCCTTTTTGCTTCATTTTCACAGGGTGTCAGCACAAGCCTGCAATGCTGTGATGAACTTGAGAATGATTTTACAGCCATGATATTTTTAGGGAATTACAGTTGGGTATTAAATGAATTCTCCACTCCAGGCAGTCCTGGTTGCTTTATTTAAGGGAAGAAGCTGCTATGAACTTTAGGTCCAATTCTCTGCCTCGCTGTCCCACTTGCACCCCCATCTCCTCTTCTCTGTTTTATACCCTGTAAATTGTTTATGAATTGGAGGTCTACCTAACTATTTTGAAGTATTCAATAAGAAATTTGCACACCTGTCACAACAGACACAGTCAGAAGAGCTTTGGAATGAAAAAGCACAATGAAGCATGAAGGTGCAATTGGAGGACACTAAATTTTTTTGCGAAGCCACCACTGGAGAAGCAGTAACTGTGTTTTTTCTAGCACTGTTTTCCTTCACATAGCTACAGATGCCATGTGTGAAGTTTTATCTCACATGGAACTGGAAGAGAAACTCTGAATCTGTACTGTCAGCATGGGCCATGGCCCTGCAATGTGAGTACACTCTGCCAGGGCAGCCAGTGCAGATGGAGCCACGCAAAGCCACTGAACCTCTGCGACACACCAGCACTGCTGCACTTCATCATGCCACCATGGAGGGCCTGGCACAAATCTGCAGTTTGCTTCTGGCATCCTTTACAATTCAGCCATCACAGGTAGAAGGCAGAGTAAACTCTGATTAACTAGAATTCAGGGTGTGTAATGATAACACAATCCAGTCTCTTACTTGAAGGGCTGTGTTGCCTATGGGTAGCTGCATGATCATTATTTTGAGACTGTTGCAATGACTGTTCTTTGTGAACTGGAAGTCAATCACACCCCTTACTGAAGGACAAGCCATTTGGTTTCATCTTTTTGCAAAGGCCAAACAACTACATAAGAACAGTAAGCAGAGATCATCAGCACAAATACATTAAACAAGCTTAAATCTAGAATTTATTATTATTCACTTGTTGGCTAACTGAAAAGGCTGACTTCTAAAACAATGCACAGATCACTATGATAATGTGCAATTACTTATTCACATTACTTTTGTAGCTGAGAGCTTCAGACAAGAATTCATGTTGCAGTGGCCAAGGCCTTATGTGAGGGACTCACCCAGGGCCAGCTGAGTGCTTTTCCTCAGAGCAGGCTGTTGTGTGCAGCAGGCTCAGGTGAGAGAATTCAGCAGCCTGGACTGTGTGGGTGCAGGTGCACTAATGGACTGCTACAGCAGGTGATTGCCAGAGCACTCAGGAAAAAGGGAGCAAAAGGCAGAGGCCAGGGAGTCACCACAGCACTGAAATGAGGTTTCATTACTTTAGAAAAACTTGTATTTTAGATTGCTATAGTTTACACTTTTCTCCATAAAACAGAATGAGGTAGTTGTATGGTGCAGTCACAGCAGGAGAAAATATAGAAAAATATTTCATCTTCAGGAGTATGTCAAACCTAATTTTTAGTTGTCCATTTTATTTTCACTTTCCACTGTGATAATTTTCATTTGTGCTTGCTCATCTCCACAAGTTTTTTACCAAATGCTAAGTGGAACATCTGCTTAACACTCATTATTTTTCTGCTCGTTTATGCAGGGTTCATTCGGTGTGATGGATGGGGTAAAACGAACAGAAAAATAGATTTAGTTTTAGTTTATGGAAAGAATATACTCAGCTGGGAACATCTTACTTTGCTAAGA
This sequence comes from Spizella passerina, assembly GCA_013401375.1. NCBI lineage: Eukaryota > Metazoa > Chordata > Aves > Passeriformes > Passerellidae > Spizella > Spizella passerina. The sequence goes on along the minus strand of WBNQ01001091.1, from coordinate 15,886 downwards.
ATGGACCACTTTGGAGCACACTACCTCAGCAGACAGCCAAGCATGCATCAGTAGAATAAACTGCCTTCCTCACAGTTATCTGTTCTAGCTGGGATCTTGTATCAACACTTAAAGAATGAGTGCCAAACAGCACATGTAAATAATATTAAATGCTCTACATTTCTTATCTCTTTAGAAATATTTTCAATTGATAGATGTTCTTCCAATTATTCACGTTTTGTATTTTATGTTTATTGTAATACTTTTCCTTGGCAGGAAAACAACTGTTATGTGCACATAAAAAAAAGCTGTTAGAAGCAATTTAGCCCCATGAGCACTTATCTAGGTATTTGTGTGGCCCCTGGCTATATGAATGTGCTCTTATGCAATAGGATTTAGTAATCTGCAAACAGATTTAACAAGTGCCAACCAAGAGCTCCCTAAGCAAAGCTCCACACATGACAAATCAAATATACAATTCAAAAATAGAAACTCAGCATAAGGTTAGAATTTTATAGAAACATTATTCCACTGTTTTATTACATAAATCCCTGAAGAGTGAAACAGAGGAAACTGCTTGGTGAACAGGCATAAAAATTCTGTCCTGGAATAATTCAGTGCCTCAAGAACTTATCTTAGACACCACATAGCTGAGTTCACAACCTTACCATGTCCTGTTCTCACAAGAGTTTTGCACCTGTTTCTCTTTTGTTCAGGGGAAACCTCCTAATCATCTGCTACTACTTGCTGCTTTGCTTTTACATTCTTATAGTGATAAGAACTTAAGGAAGAACTAGTCTCCATTAAAAGATGAGATGAGTCTGTTTTAGCGAATCAATGTTTTTCTTTGGAAATATGGTATGTCAAAAAAACCCAAAAACCCCCAGACCCTTTATCAGTTCTACTTCCAGAGACACTAAAGGACTTTGGAGCCAGAGTGTGCAGCTCTACTTCCCTGCACCTCCCTGCAGGGGGATGTCCTGAGGTTGGCCAAGGAGCTTTTGGGCTCCAGCTTAGAAATGATGGTAGGAACAAGCCAAAGGGAAACGTCTTAGGGAGATCTCAGCAACAAAACAGACTGAAATCAAGACAACAAATAAGAATCCATCTTAGTAGATATTTAAGATCTGAGGGCTGGAAAAAGAGAAAAAGCACATCATTCTTTATTTACAGACTCATTTGATATTGTGTGACTTGAATTCAGGTTTGAGAGGCAGGGGTGGAGAGAAGTTAGTGTTAAGACTATTGCAGCAGAGAAAGGATCAAAAAGTGGTGAATAGCTGGGTGGCTGCTATATGAAATTTGCTCTAGGCAGATGAGAAAATGAAAAGCAATCAAATTGAAACTGCCACATGTGCAGCAGCAGAACCTAAAATATGAGCAATAGAAGTACAAGGGGAAAAATGAGCTTAAGTTGGGAGAACTTGGAATTATGGAAAGTTGGAAAACTAGAATCTTATCCTCGGGATTTTAAAATGAGAGTGAAACAAAATGAGAAATTATTTGAAATAGGAGAGAAATTGCAGCTCCGCATCTGTTATATTTAAGAAACAAACAAGAAAAGCATGGAGAAGGAAAATAAATTAGTAACACATGTTTATATTCATGATAAATTTATCTTAAAGAAAAAAGATAATCAAAACCTGATAAGAGTGCCCTGCAGATCATATTCTGTGAATTTCCTAAACCCTTACATGACATCTCACTCAGCTTTAGACTAAAGGTTGTCCCTGAGCTGCTGACTGCATTGAATTGGGTTTTGATCTCTTCATGTCATTACCATAAAAATTACCCTCAACTTGACCTGAAAACAAACAAGACTGGCTTTTACTGCATGAGGAAATACTGAAGTTGGTCTTGCAGGGATTCAGACTTCAACAGGGAGAAATTTTATTCCATCTTACTCAGGAGACAACTTGGGACAAGAATATTAAAGTTTTTTATGATCACTCTGATGAATGCCGCAATTTTAATACCACAGTTTATTCACACAATAGTATCAGGAGAGTTTTAGTATAAAATCACCAATTACTGTGGGAAGAGCAGTGGGAAAGAGGTTAATTGAGAGTAAAGGACACGTTAGACACAGTGGAAATCCCTGTCCAGTGCTACTTTTGTTAAAGGTGCTACAGGCGCAGCTGCTCTTGGCAGTCTCAGAAGTCCCTCTGTGCTCTGCTGGTGCCCCAGTGCCGTGAGACAGTGCAGGAGCACAGTCAGGAGAGCTTCACCACAAAGCAGCTCCCACATGGGGCAGTGCTCAGGGCAATGGTCAGGGCAGGCAGAGTGCTGCTTGCAGCCCTCCTCACAGCTCCACTGCTCTGGAGCCCAGGGCAATGGTCCTGCTGCACCAGGTGCCCCGCACTGAGCACAGACAATGTCAGCAGCTGCCAAGTGTGTGTGGAGGGCTTTGCTGTGCACTGTTGCATGAAACAAATATACCCTTTGTCAGCAAAAGAAGGGTATCTGCATCTGCTCCCAACATGAGACATGACCCCCGATAAATTCTTCAAACACTCAGAGGAGGAGCTACTAGGATTTGCACGTTAAAAATGAGGGTCTGCAGAACCCTATAGAAGCACCAGCATGTAAATTGTGGGTGTGGCACAAGGACCACTCCTACCCCCCAAGAGCCGGTGTTGGAGAGCTCTTTTCTCTGCAGTGCATTGAGGCATTTTGTTCACAACAGAACACCCATTGCTCCACCAGATGACAAGGTTGAATAACATCTCCTCCCAGAGGCTGCTAACCAAGCTCTGTTACAGTTTAGTGGTGCTCTGGGAAAACCTGAGGCATTTTCTCTAGCACGCCATTAAACAGCAGTTTCTCTCCATTTTGCTGCTGCCTGGGATGTAGAACCTCCCTGCTCGTGCTTTTCTCTACCAAGAAGTTCTGCAGAGCCTAGCAGGGATAGGGCCTCAGTTTTTCCGCCTTGGGAAGATAACACAAGCGTACTTCTCCTCCCCACCATGTTGAGACACAAGGACTTTCAGCACAATAGCTAAAATCTATTTTGCTCCTCAACAGCATACTTTCAGCATATTTTTCTTGCATTGAGCAGTGCAGTTTTCACTTGTAAAGGGTTTCCAAGTAAAACCAATCTAGCTCCTCCTCCCAAAGCTATCCATGATGTTTTTCTGCTTTACACAGAAGTCCCACAGGGCACCAACTCAACTCTGCTCTTCTAAGATACCCTTTAAGGCATCTTCCCACAGATGATTGAATCTGAACTCCAGATGTCTGCAGGCACAACCTGCAGCAGCAGATAATTAAAGTACAAGCAACACTGTATGGGTTTGAATGTGGACCTGCAGAATCTCCTGGCTCATAGCCAGAGCTCAGTGGGTCCTGTCAAGGATGAAAGCAGAGTTTTATGCCCTCAGTGGTCAAAGCTGAGGATTGATTTAGAGACTGTTTAAAAAGTAAAAAATCAGTTTCTGGTAGGGAAATAAGAGGAGGAATGCCACCAGTCTGTTGCCATGAAATGAGAACATCCCATAGGCACAGTCAGAATATGAGTACTTTCATGAGACACAGCCCAGTAACACCCAGTCCCATAACACCTCAGCTAAACCTTTTTCAGAAGGGAATCACCAATATCCTACAAGCCTCCAAGGGGTAAAAACAGTTGCACCAATGGATGCTCCCTTCCCTACAGCCTCCGGGCAAATTTACTTAAGAAATAAACCCAAAATATATCCCCTTCATCTCTTCCTCTGCTGCTGGCTATAACATTTCACATGGAGCACAAGAGCTTTTCCAAAGTGTGTTCACCTACAAGTCCAGAATGTGGGTCTTGCTTCAATGCAGTCTCATGAGGATCTGAGATCTGCAGCTGAGCTCCTGCCAAGGGAGCTACCAAAAATGCCACACAGAATGCAAGTTTGTGTGTAGCCCATCTTCCCATTTCTGCCACAGCCTCACCCACCAGCCTCTGGCAAGAGACTGAATTTCCTTGTTGCTTGTTCAGCTCCACCCTACATGTGCCCCCCACCGAAAGATGGCAGAGGCGCAGACTTCACAGCAGAGAATTATTTCTTTTGAAGGCAATGGCTTAGCAAGAGCCCTAGAGCATTAAAGGGAGACCCTCAAACTTACTTCAGGAGCTAATATAAATCCTGATAAATCCAAGGATATGTTTAATATATATTTCCTTTAAGAAAACAACTCTAAAACCATCTATTCCTTGTTACCAGTGCTGGTAAGCTGAAGCATTTTCTCAAAGGGTAAGTGGAAGATCACAGGGATATTTACTGCTTCAATAAAAGGAATTTTATTACAAGCTGCTCTTTCCTTTTTGTTCTCCATTCAGCATAAATGGCAATGTCACCTTATGCATTCATGATTAATTTCTGGAAAAGAGGTATTTTATAGCCTTGACAGACACACTGCATTGCCATGAAGAAAAGAGATGCATGGGATAAAACAAAACCAGCTTGCAGCACTGGTCTCCTACAGTCATTGAGTTTAGTTGGAGCTCACTTCCACAGAGCTGCCTTCAGAGACAGCAGCAAGAGGAGATCTCCACCCAAGTGCAGTGGACATGTGCACATGCTCTTCCTCCACAATACTGGCTGGCCAGGCACTGAAATGCAGGTCCACAGCTCCCATATCTGAGACTTGCCAGGAGGGCTGGCATGTGGGCAGAGGAGATGTAGCTGGTGGGAGAAGTATATGAAAAGAGGCTGTATTTTATTTGCTGGGAAAGAGGAGTAAGGAGAAGGCACCCAGGTCTTGCTTCATGAGACCCTCTGCTCCCAGAGGGAAACTTGCTGCTTACACCAAATATCAACAACCTGTGGCTGCCATCCCACTCTGCTTCAGACTCTGAACCTCCTTTGTGACACATCAGCCTGGAACAAGCATCCTTATAAACAAGGACACTCTCAGATGGTCACACTGAGTTAGACATTAAATGTGTCTATATATGGCCAAGTCATCAACAGAAGAGAGAACAAAAGACAGAAAAAGAGGAGGGAAAGACTCCTGCAGAAGTAGATAGCTACTAAAGGCTCCAGCCCAATTCTCTTTAGAGAGAAGTGCACCTCTCACTACCATGTTTACATCACTACATGCAGTATCCCAGTTCATCCTTTGCCTTTTTAGAATCCATGTTAGCAACTAAATTCATGCACACAGGGCATTAAGCTGCTGCCAGACAAAGGCAGGGTGTTTCAGGGCAGGATTCAGCCACACCACACCTGCCAGGGTGCCCACAGAGCCACACTCCTCACATGGCAGCATCAAAGAGATGAGTCTAGACTCCCCTGCCCCAGGGTATGTGCAACCTTGCCAAGGCCATGCCAGACTGTTTAATCCTATTAAAGCATAAGCTGGAAGTACACGATACTCATTAGAAGAGAATAGCTTGCTTTGTTCCTGAGCTCTAAGCCCCACAGCAGCAGACACTGTGGGATAACCCACCAATATTGACCTCTGCAGCCAGGGCTTGCCATCCACAGCTCCTGCCAGCTCTCACAGCCCTGCCCTTTGCTCCCATATGAAAGCACAGATTTAGGATCCCTACTCCAGAGCTATAGCACACATTTCCAAAAGGAAATTGCAGATATTAGGGTCCAGCTAATCCTTTGGGTGCTGCTTTAGTCACACAGGTTCCATAAAAAACCACAGCTAGTTGTCATTGTCCCCACACTGCCCTTCTCACTGAAAAAGTACCAGATGGACAAAATATTAGCTGGTTGTACAAGTCAGCAGGGAAATCTTTTAGGAACAGTAATTATTTACCAAAAGGTTTAAAAAGATCTAGGTATATGGGCTGTGCAAACTCATCCAGATCTCTTAATGCATGGAAGGGGCAGGAATTCAATAGCACATGGAGCTTGTCTGCAGCACCCAGCTTAAGTACAAGATTCAAGATTTCCAATGTTTTTAGCTGTTTCCAACATTTGATTTAATCTGTTAAGCTTCTGAAATGTGAAGAAGTTTCCCCCTTCCAAAACTGTTTCTTTTTAAGACACTTGTGCTGCAGTGCAGCACACACTGTTGATTACATATCACCTTACTAAGGAAATGATGACATCAGCCTTATTGCTTTTATTCATTCCTTCTATGATGGGCTGAAGCAATTCCTTCCAGTCTCGTGCCATTTGGAAAGGCAGAGCTGTTTGTATCCAGGTAACCAGTGCTGGCACACAGAGCTGGCTGCAGGTGTGTGCCCAGGGACTCATCTCCTCCGAGGTGAAAGGGCCAAGGAAGGGCCAACCCTCCTGAAGCAGTGACACACCTGACCCTACAGAAGCCAATACATTTGTCTGCCACATTCCCCAGAGAAGCCTGGAGGGGGTGTCCAGGTACTGGGCAGCTTTGTGCAGCTCTACTTCTGTGCAACAACTCCCCCCTGCCTCCCAAAAAAAAACCCTACAAACCAAAAAACATCCAAAGAGGAAAAGAAGCAAAGAGCGGCAAGGGGAAGACATGATTACATGCATGTAACCATGAGTTAAATGGCTTTCATTCCTTCATGCATATTTCCCATCCTGTTTCTCTGCATGTCCAAGTACTAGAGCATTGCCTCCTTGTCTTCTGATAACAGAATGTCCACCCCACAGTAAAAACCACAAAACCTGTTACTTAAAGGGACTACCAGCTGGTCCTGCTTCCCTGCCCCTCAATCCACGGAGCCGTCATTCTTCCCTTCCCCTTGGTGCTTGCCCTAGGTAAATCTCTATCAGGTCTTCACTCAGGGTATTAAATTCTCTCTGTTGCTGCAGAATCACCACAGATTTTTCCATGCTCTCTGCATCCACTAACAGTTTATATAAAGCAGAAATCCCTCACTCTTTACCCAATAAATTTATTTAAAGTGATATCTAAAAATTTCATGAATAGAATTTATTACAAAAAAAAACAAAACGAAAAAATTTCACAACCCTCCCTTCACATAGCCAACTGTGAGTGGTTGGGTTTTTTTTCAGAGCCTATGTAGTCAGTTATTTCTTAAGCAGGTGCTTTCCATGCTCTCCAAGGCAGCATTCATCCTATCCCACGTATCCTGGCTGTTGCTATGGAAATCATTCCTCTGTAAGCTGATGTGCCAATGCAGGTCTCATTGCTGCTCAGCAGAGAGGCTAAAGGTGTGCATGAGTCAAACTATTTGCTGTGCATTATTCCTCTGCAGCCTCGCTGCTGCCAGGCACAGGAAAGGAACAATTAGAGCCTGCACAGAGGGTGCCTGTGAAAGGAGCTGGATGGTCCCAGGAAGGCTCTGGCTGTTACCTGCAGCCAAGCACAACTCAGTCACCCAGCTGGGCTGCCCTGGGTGCCACAGAACACACAGGTACAGCAGGGACAAAACAATTCCTGATGTTTTTAAGCACACCAGGGGGAAGGTAAGTCAGCATGTGCCATCACAGGTACAAGGCACACAGGGTACAAGGTACCCCTGCAGTCCCTCAGAAAGGTCAGTGATGAAGTCAGGCTTTTGGCAAAGCCCTGCTGCTGGCTACAGACAGGCAGAAGCTGAAGAGTGCTGGAGATCCCTCTCACTGTGGTGAAGCAGCAAGATCAGAAGGGAAAAACCATTTACAAAAATCTAACTTCTTCACACATGCTGTTTGGCAACTTGACTAAACATGGTTTTTGAGCTCCTGACTACCTATGATATAGGCATTAAGGCAGATATTGGAGTACTCCCAGTCAAAACACAGCTTGATGCCAGCAGGCACTTTACAGAAACAACTACTGCCTCCTCCCAAAGTAACAGGAACAGAGGAACCTGCTGCCCCCAGGACTCAGCCCTGGCCAGGAGTCACAGCCCTAGAGCAGGGGGCACGTGGGGGCAGCTGCAGAGCTGTACCCCACCCCAGCCAAACACCAGCTCTCCTCTGCATGTGGGAGGTTGAGAATGCTTCAAAACAAGCATCCCACACCCCTTTTTCCCCCCTCTCCCCTGGAATACTTGGCAATAATTTCCATAGACATATTGCAACAAACAGGAGGTGTCAGGGCAGCCCCCATGTCTCAGTGGTTTCTTAGTTCATCTCTTCTGCAGCCTGAGGGGAGGAACTGGGAGCAAAGAGGGAACAAGGGGGGTAATGAACTCAGATTTACATCAGGTTTTTAAGGGGGAAGATAGCAGGGATTTCTTTGGCAAATGTTCGCTTGGCCACCTAAATATTCAAGGTTTTTCTTTCAAATGAGGAACTGCAAGGCTGTAACAGACAAAGGCAGAGCCATCCAAAAAAGCAAACATAGGATTTTTTTTTCCTTCATCTTCCTGGAGAAATTGCTCCTTCACAAGAGCAACAAGTGGTCCATCACACAAACCTCAGGTTTCTATTCACATCTTACCTCCTTTCTCACTGCTCCACAGGAAACAGGTGCTGTACCCAACCTGTCCTCTGAATTATCTTCTATCCTAAACATTAGGGAACTCTTAGAAGCCAAGCAAACAGCTTCAATTACAGAATCACAGAAGTTGATAGAGTTACCCTACCACTTTTTTTTTTTTTGGTTTTGGTCAGTCACTCTGGGGAAGGGAAGCTAGCTAAAGCCCAGATTCCAAACACTCAAACAGAAGTCTAAACTTCTACAAAACATCTCAGAGCACAAAGGCAATAATCTCAGAGCACAGCTCCTGTGGGGCACATTATAAATGACAATTAAACTCAGTAAACAGACTGCAGCATATCAGTGTAAACAAAGCAAGCACATCTCCCTCAACAGTAGCCCAAAATAAAGGCAGCACTTACCTCATTTCAGGGCTGAAAAGGAGCCTGCTGGCACCTAAAGCTGCTCCTCTCCTGCTTACCTTCTCAGTGGAGATGCTCTGCTCTCCTCTGCTCTCTTACAAGCTACCTGCCAGAAGGTCAGCTGGTCCCTGGTCCTTAGGAGAAACACCTGGTTCAGCACAGATTGCTAACAGAGCACAGGGGTGGCTGGGATTTCAAACAAAGGATTTTAACAATCACTTAATGATTCTTTATAAAGATTGTTGTAGCTTTAACTATCTGTGAGCTGTAATGGGCATTTTTTCTGGTAAAAAACAGCTTACTTGATCAATGCCTCTTAATATTCTAATAAACTCTTACACCTTTTATTGAAAATAAAATGATAAGCAAATATAAGTGTTTCCAATTGCTTTAAGAAGATATGGTATGAATGTGAATAAATTATGCTAAATCATACTATCATGGAGAAGTATCTTGTGATTTATAAGTTCCTACCTTATGTAAATTAATGCCCCACAATTCTGCAGCCTGTGGATAGCTTCCTTTTGTGTTGTGAACACACATACTATGCCTCAAAAGCTTCCAATTATGTGGGTGGGATTTGGAGAATACAAATGACATAAAAAACTAGAGGGGTTTATTTCAGGAACAGCTCAATATGATAGAATATAGTATCAAGATTAGAGGTTATGAATTAGAGATTCACTTTCACTGTCTTGTCAGAAAGGGTATAAAAGAAACACTGAAGGAATAGCAGAGATATAGAAAACAGCAAAGTGTACATAGGCATTTAATACAGTCCATCATTCCTCTTACTTTTAGTGTAATGCATTTATGGTGAATCATGTTGTGATTGTGATTTTAAGAAATGTGATTTTGAATGATTTTTGGTATGATCTGTTTATGACATTCCTAGGAGCAGACACAATGCCACCATTAGAGGGACAGGGAAGGATTCTTCTCATGTACATGAAAGCCAAAACCTATGTATTTAGATTCTGAACAAGTTCCTGAATTTGCTAATCATTAGGGTTATTTCTCCTTTCTCAGCTGCATAATTTCATGGAAACTGTTTATTTATTGGCAGCTCAGAGCATAAATATGAGCTAAAATTCTCCTTGAAATATTTGGTGCTGATCTGTAACAGATGTAAGTGAATTTAGAAATCCAGATCAATGAAGTGATAGATTGAATCCAATAGGTTTTTAGGATTGTTTTCTTCAACAAAACCCAAGTCAAACAGAGACAAGATTCCTGCAAATGTTAAAAAACATAATGTTTTCATGGAATGCTTCATGATGAAGTGAAAGATTAGGTTAGTACATGTCAAGAGGGAGGATGCACAACAGAGAAAGGGGAAGAGGCATACTGACTCAAAGTTCTGCTAACTTTTGGTTTTCCTGTGGGACAGACAATATTTTTCTGCTTTGCATAAGAAAAAGTTCTCTTAGCTATGGCAAAACTCCTCCAAAAAGGACTTTTACCCCTCATGTCTCTGTAAGAATTCCACCCTAATTTATGTGTGTGATGACAAAGAAGACACAAAATACACATCAGTGCCAAATCCTAAAATTAAACTGCAGCGGAGAAGGAGGGTTTGTCAGCAGGATCCTGTACATCACACTCTGGATGAGGCAGATCCCAAGACATCCCAAGCTCCCAGCTCTGATTAACTCCTGCAGGAGTGACTCAGCACCAGGCAAGGGATCCGAGGGCATCTCAGGGTGAGGCCAGTTACCTACAGGACAACAAATATTGCAGTGCTTCTTTAAACTGATTCTATACACATAAATATAGGATAATAAATCTCATCCTCAACACCCATCAGGCCAAATTTGGTGCTCTCTTGGCTGGGCATTATGCAACTTGGCTTCACTTGATCAGCAACACCCGCTGAGGGTCGGATATAAGGGGGATATTTTCATCTGACTAGACTGTTAGTGAAACCAAATACTATCCATCTTTCCCTGCCACTCCCCTTTGTTGCTGGATTTATTTTGTGGGAACAGTTGTCCTGTAAACAAGAAAGAACTGGTCTGGTTGTTTTTGTCATTTCAAAAATAATCCCAGAACCTGTTAAAGGATGATAGCATCTAATGCAATGTGTCCTTCCACAGGAAAAGCACTGAGCTCTAATGTTTTTTTCTCTCACAAAGCAAAGAAAGCAAGTGATGTTTCCTTCTTTTCTGTCTGAGCCTTTGGCCCTGAGTTCAAATCTCTGTCTGTCAAATCTAGATTTAGAGATGGAAAAGACAGATAATCACATATGATTATCAGATGCACCAATTCTACTGATTCAAAATGGCAACATGCAACTTACCACTTCAAGAGAAAACCTCTGGTTATTTGGCTGTTGAACACAGACAAGCTGTTGTTGTGCACACAACAGAATTGTTCCAGGTATTTTCCCTAGGCCCAGCATATCCAGGATGTGTGTGAACAGGACATACAATCAGCTGTGTCACAGCAAAGTGCCCTGAAGGCACTGGAGCCCACAGGGAGCTGGTGCAGAGTGTCCTTACCAGCTCTGAGGTGTGCATTGCACTTTGGGTCACAGGCCAGCACTGCACCCCTACACACTGCAGGAGTTTCTCTGTGCTTTCCATCCCCTCAGGCTGTTTGTGGCACCTCATTGCATCTTAACAAAAAGAACATTTTTGTGAGATTGTGAGACTGTGGGGGTTGGAAAATTGATTGATTAATGGAAACACTATTTCTGGTTAGTTCCACAGCGTAAACCAGTAGAAAGGCATGTTGTTCCCAGAAGAGTGACTCCAAATTACTTGAAGCTCAGCTGTTTGGAGGATGGTGCTAATAATGCCAAAGTCATGGTTCAATCCCTGTGTGGGCCATTCACATAAGAGTTGGACTCAGTGATCCTTGTGGGTCCCTTCCAACTCAGACTATTCAGGGATTCTGTGACTCTGAAGAAAGGAGGTTCAGAGCAGAAACTTCATGTTGGTCAGCAGCAGTATATCAGCTTTGTTCATCAACAGAATAAATCCTCCTTGTGTTTCCTCCTGGTGATCCCCAACACCAGCACAAAAGGCAGTNAAAAGTTCTCTTAGCTATGGCAAAACTCCTCCAAAAAGGACTTTTACCCCTCATGTCTCTGTAAGAATTCCACCCTAATTTATGTGTGTGATGACAAAGAAGACACAAAATACACATCAGTGCCAAATCCTAAAATTAAACTGCAGCGGAGAAGGAGGGTTTGTCAGCAGGATCCTGTACATCACACTCTGGATGAGGCAGATCCCAAGACATCCCAAGCTCCCAGCTCTGATTAACTCCTGCAGGAGTGACTCAGCACCAGGCAAGGGATCCGAGGGCATCTCAGGGTGAGGCCAGTTACCTACAGGACAACAAATATTGCAGTGCTTCTTTAAACTGATTCTATACACATAAATATAGGATAATAAATCTCATCCTCAACACCCATCAGGCCAAATTTGGTGCTCTCTTGGCTGGGCATTATGCAACTTGGCTTCACTTGATCAGCAACACCCGCTGAGGGTCGGATATAAGGGGGATATTTTCATCTGACTAGACTGTTAGTGAAACCAAATACTATCCATCTTTCCCTGCCACTCCCCTTTGTTGCTGGATTTATTTTGTGGGAACAGTTGTCCTGTAAACAAGAAAGAACTGGTCTGGTTGTTTTTGTCATTTCAAAAATAATCCCAGAACCTGTTAAAGGATGATAGCATCTAATGCAATGTGTCCTTCCACAGGAAAAGCACTGAGCTCTAATGTTTTTTTCTCTCACAAAGCAAAGAAAGCAAGTGATGTTTCCTTCTCTTCTGTCTGAGCCTTTGGCCCTGAGTTCAAATCTCTGTCTGTCAAATCTAGATTTAGAGATGGAAAAGACAGATAATCACATATGATTATCAGATGCACCAATTCTACTGATTCAAAATGGCAACATGCAACTTACCACTTCAAGAGAAAACCTCTGGTTATTTGGCTGTTGAACACAGACAAGCTGTTGTTGTGCACACAACAGAATTGTTCCAGGTATTTTCCCTAGGCCCAGCATATCCAGGATGTGTGTGAACAGGACATACAATCAGCTGTGTCACAGCAAAGTGCCCTGAAGGCACTGGAGCCCACAGGGAGCTGGTGCAGAGTGTCCTTACCAGCTCTGAGGTGTGCATTGCACTTTGGGTCACAGGCCAGCACTGCACCCCTACACACTGCAGGAGTTTCTCTGTGCTTTCCATCCCCTCAGGCTGTTTGTGGCACCTCATTGCATCTTAACAAAAAGAACATTTTTGTGAGATTGTGAGACTGTGGGGGTTGGAAAATTGATTGATTAATGGAAACACTATTTCTGGTTAGTTCCACAGCGTAAACCAGTAGAAAGGCATGTTGTTCCCAGAAGAGTGACTCCAAATTACTTGAAGCTCAGCTGTTTGGAGGATGGTGCTAATAATGCCAAAGTCATGGTTCAATCCCTGTGTGGGCCATTCACATAAGAGTTGGACTCAGTGATCCTTGTGGGTCCCTTCCAACTCAGACTATTCAGGGATTCTGTGACTCTGAAGAAAGGAGGTTCAGAGCAGAAACTTCATGTTGGTCAGCAGGAGTATATCAGCTTTGTTCATCAACAGAATAAATCCTCCTTGTGTTTCCTCCTGGTGATCCCCAACACCAGCACAAAAGGCAGTTTGCCTTTGGAAGCACAAACCTGCCTCTGGAATAAGATGCACATGTCCCTTGTCCTGCTGTAACCTGGAATGGAACCTGATTCACATGTAATTCATAGACAGGGCTACTACAGTTACACTTTCCCTCTTACAGTGAGACACAGTGGCAGCAACTCAGTTCTGGCATATGCACAATGTTAGAAAACAGTAACTTGATACAAGAAAGCATCAGCAGGGGTCTGAACTTACTGCTCAGCAACAGCAGTTCGTGGTCTGGGAGTACAGCTCCAGATGATGTTGGGATGACACATCCCAGCCACAGTGGAGAATACACAATTGTCCCCATATGACATGAAAGGTGACACTGTCCACAGCACACACTTTTAGCCATTAGACATTTGTTATGAATATCTAGCAGCTGCAGCTGGGAATCATTTCTAGTGTGGTCTTGGGTTCCCTGTGCAGACACAGTAGAAGGGGTAGCCAACAGCTGCTGAGCTTTAATCCTCAACCAAAACCCTGCAAACTTTTGACCCTACATGTTTTCCCTGGACTTGGGGACTCCATGATCCTGCAGCTCCAGAGGCTGTGGAGGTGGTGTTGCACTTGCTCTGATCAATAAGTGTGTTTGTAGCTCCATGTTCAGCTCCTTGCTGTAGCTGAATTGGTCCACTACTGACTGGTGCTTCTGACAGTTACTTGGCTCCTCTTTCTCACAACTACTATGACTAATAAATACATCCTGTCATTTCTTAAAACATACTATTACTTTAATCCCTTGTGCTGAAGCCATCTTAATGAAGGAGGAAGTATGCTAAGATTGAAGAGAGCTCTGCACTAGTTCAGCCCAGCAGAAATCTCACAGACAACTGTCCTTGCAAGATGGAAAGAGATGATTTTGGAAACTCATCTATGCTTAGAGCAAGAAGTGCTCTGTGAAACTTCAGAGGAGTTTTGTTTTCTCTCCTGTGAGCAGGACTGGTATTACTAACTTGTCCTTGTCAGCTGGGATGTCTTGTGGTCGAGTTTTTGTGTTTAGTTGACTTAGGAAAACACTGTCCTGAAAGAGAAGTGAAAAGTCTTGGCACAAATTGTGCACTTCAGCATGGTGGTTTGTGGTAATTTCATTGCATCTAGGGATGATTTCCACATGGATGATCTGCTTTATGGGACAGTTCTTGAAGAATTGTCTCACTGGCTGACAGCACAAATCTGGCAGAGCAAACATGAGACAAATTTGCTGTGTGCTGGTCAAAGACAGGGTGAAATTGTTAGTTTTCATCTTGAGAGAACTGAGGCAACCAGGGTCAAGCCCAGTACAACTATGGCAACAACCGTCTGCAAAGATGCTGAAGGTAGCACCTATTTCATGGTTACTGGGTTTTCAAAAGGCAGACTAACCTGTGATTTTGGGACTGCTCTTTTTAACTGATGTTGCTCCTACATCATAATGGAATAGGCCAAGGGCTTCTTCTCTAAGCTTCTTTGTTTTGGACATATGACCTTCACCCAACCGTGCTTTAGCTGCTTGAAGGGAAAAGCTGATTATTGGGGAAGCTTCAAACTCATTTATGATATATGAGGAGATCACAGATTTTAGGCAATAGACTTCAACTCACACAAGTTATGAACTGAAACCCATACTACCTGAAAAGAGAAACAGATATGACATTCT
>WBNQ01001089.1:26832-38679 GCA_013401375.1 Spizella passerina | reverse complement strand
AAAGTATTTTTTCCAAATATATATATATCTCCCTTATTTCCTCTCTTTAAATTTGATCCCTTTACTCTTTGTCCTATCACTACACATCCTGATGGAGAACCTTTTCCAGCTTCTCTGTAGCTCCTTCAAATACTGGAAGGTGCTGTGAGGTCTCCACTCAACCTTCTCTTCTCCAGGCTGAACAACCCCAACTTTCTCAGCCTGTCTTCATAGAAAAGCTGCTCCAGTACCCTCAGCAACTTTGTGGCCCCTCTCTGGATTTCTTCCAGTTTAGGGAGCTCCAACAAAGCACACTAATAGCCCAGGGGACTATACAGGATGATGTCTCCTGGCTAAAGGACCCAGCAGTCCAAAATAAAAGCTTGAACAGAAGAAAATGCAAAGAGCTCATTCTCTTCACTTCTGAAAGCTGCAGAGAATCTGCCTCGTGGAAGGTGGCTGGAAGTTTTCACCTCTCTGGAGTATTATTGAATTCCAAGCACCCCTGAAATCTTCTGTTGATCATTTGCCTTCCCCCTGTTCCCCATCATGACCTTCCCATCATCGCTGTTCTGGTCTTCCCAAGCAGTGGTAAATTCTCCTTCAGTAAAGGGTGTCCATGAGCTCTTCCCCAGTTCATGTCCCAGTTTACCATATAATGACATTTTTTGTAGTGAGGAACAGCCCTGATCACCTGTCTCAGAGCCTCAGCCTTTATTGGGACTCTTCTGCTGGGATGAAGCTGCCTTTTCACAAATTTTGTAAAAATTCCATCCAGTGGAATGGCTCTATGTTGATTTGGTGTTTTGCATTTGCTGTAGCTCAGTTCTAGGCATCCTGAAACTGGATTTAACATCTTGTGGAAGCATATACTAATTCAAACATTATCACATGCTGAACAGTGGTGGGAGTGTTAAAGTTAGAAATTGCTGAAGTGTCTTGCTGAAATGATGGACTGAGATATATTATTTATTGTGAAGATATGGATTGTAGATGGATTTGTGATGAAGGAAGATACATAAATGTAGAAACGGTGTGAACTCTGTATATTTAATTTGGACAAGTAAAATCAGGATGGCTACTGTTTTTGAGAAGTTTCTTGCTAAACTTCATTATTTCAATGATAGTCACCCAAGTTCCGGATTAGAATTTGCAGCCAGATTGTGTCTCAGTAATAAGAGAGAATGAATTTACTTATTGCTAAGCTGTTAAATGGTGTTTAAACCATGTATTTAGCATTAATTCAGATATGTTATTTAGAACTTTAATAGAGATATAGGTAAATACAATCTAAGGAGAGATTTAGCATGATTTCTACCTTAAACAAATTCTGGTTTGGAATCAGTGACTCCTAAAGGCTCATATTCTGTTTTGAGCTGTGGCACAGATTTACTGCATGAGTGAATAACAGGATTAATTTTTTTAAGTAACATTTTTACTAGAATAGGGACGAGATGTTTACTCCTTTTTGTATGAAAGCATTATTAAGATGTGAATCTGGAGTACTCTGAGACCCTTTGAAGGAGCTAATGAATTGCAAACTGCAATTAATTTGCTTTCCTGATGGTTTACTTGTACTGATTTTTGCATTCTCTTTGCCAGGTAAAGCCAACCAAAGACTCTGTGTACTTTGGAGCACTTCTCTTCCTCTACACAGGCGATTTCTACCTGAACATCAAATTCCATGAAGACAACAGCAGCAGGGAGCTGCCTCTGTCCTGGCTCTGCCTTCCCAGTGTCCACATCCGTGCCACAGAGCCCGTGGCCCCAGCTAAGCTGTGAGAATGTAAATGTGCCCTGGGTGCTATTGATCACCCACAGCACACAGCAGAGCTTGGCACAGCCTCTGCTTGACCCCAGCTTGTTTCTGTCCAACCCCAGGACACAGTCTCTGCTCTGGAGGAACAGCTGAACACTTTCTGAATTGGCTGACAGTCATTTGGACAGCTGCTTCAGCTAATTTCAGAGGGAGAGAGATTATAACTGTGCTGAAGTTTTCCTCTGTTTTCAGAAAGCCTTTGAAACTATTTGCATTATACTTCAATATGCTCCATTGATATCAGTGGTTTGAAAGAGTCTTGAGGGCTGAATTTTGCAATGTGTTTGAAGGTCTTAAATCCTGTTTGAATAATCCTGTTTGATCATTTTTTTCAGCAAGATTTGTGTGTCTGTATGAAATTCCTCCTGGTTTATGCTGGACCCATGGCACATTCCCTTGGGATATAGATCTCTGTTAGATTTGTTCACTGACTTGCTCTTGTTCATTTGTTTGCTGAGAATTTGGTGTCTTTGGTAGCAAATAGCAGTAGTGGTGCTTTTCAGTGTGCTACTGAAAGTAAGAATAGCTTCCAGTTATTCTCTGCCTCCCCTGAGCCCAGTGCCACTTGCTCCTGGTAAAGTCCCTGCCTTTAGTTTGGCAGATCTATGAACTAGAAAGGAGAGAAGGTGAGGAAGAGCAAAAAGAGTTTTGTCCTTGGGAGAATAAATAAGGCAACTTTTGGGCTGCCTAAGGCTTGGCTGTGAATTTGGGCTTTCACAGTTCAGTTCTACACGGTCATAGTCACTTGAAACTTTTGCAGACTCTTAAAGATCCACCAGAATTAATCAGATGATCATTAATATAACTTTTCATGAGTTTTTGCAAACTCTTCTCACCAGATTTTTCATACTGATATACTGCTTTTTAAATGTGTCTAGTTTTTTCCTTTTTTTTTTGTTTTTGTTTTCTTAAAGTTTGGGGTTTTTTTTAAGTTTAATTATTAGGCAGTTAAGGCCATGGAATTCCTGAGTGTGAGAGTAGTTGTTGAATGTACTGATAATTTAGCCTATTTTTTCAGAATAATGTTTTTGTATAGTGAGACATGTTTTTACCCCATGTAAAGCAGGGAGATGTTTTAGCTGTATGATTAATACATTATTTCGTGGACCATATGTTTAAAAACTATCTCAGTCTTTTCTTAAATGCACAGTTAAATTTGGTGGTAGTGTGTTTTGGGGGTGGATACACCAAGATGTGGCAGGGACGCTCCAGTTAGCTGTACAATATTTAAATCCAATGCACAACCTCTCTGCAGATTCTTTGTTTCTTTAGAATTCATGCAGACAGGGGCCTCCACTGAATGCCTGGCCTGACCCTTCCTGCTCATTCTGGCTCTCTGCACCAAGCCCAGGGATGCTTTTAGGTGTGATTGGTGCTTCCCACAGTGCTCCAAACCCCATTCATTGCATGCTTGCAAGTGACTCTTCATCCTAAATATATTCCCAACCTAGGGAACTGTGGCTGTAGCATGGTAGTTGCATTTCCAGTGTATCTCTACAAAACTGGAACTTTAAAAACCTGTGTTGTGGCAATGTTATCAATGTTTGTGCTTGAGCTGGGGCTCTGGACTCAGCCTTGAAAGTGGAATTTTAGTCTTGACCTGATGAAAATCTGAGCCCTGCTGAGGATTTATTTGCAATCATTCCCTGCTCTGTCAGGTGCCACTGAGATCCAGTAACAAAGCCCCTGGAAAGAGGGTCCAACAGCTGAGTTGAGCCTGTTTTTCTGTGTTGGTGGAGCTTGGCTGACCAGATTGTGCCATGAGGATGAATTTTCTGTCACTGGATAGGTAACACTCAGAAAAATGAGATCCAAGGAGAGCAGGAGCTGAACCAGTACATCTTCTCTAAAAGCTTGGTTTTGACATGAGTGTCTGGACTATGTTGCACAACACTGTTGGAGCAAAATTCAAATTGGGTTTTATTCAGTGTTCCCAGAAGATAATCTTCAGATTCTAGGAATACAGCTAAGGCTTTATAAGGACCACATTGAAATAAAAATATTTTAAAGTAGATGCTGTTGTAGTCAGGATGCTTCAATTTACTCAGCTAAGGGCCTGTTCTCTAATTATTTTTCAACAGCATTCTCTGAGAAGAGAGTCTTGTTCTGTGGAGCCTGTTCTGGGATGCAACATTCCAGTGCCTTTTACTTATAAAGAATCCTTATCTACAGCCCACTGAAGCTGTTGGAATGGGAACAGGTTTTATTATAAGAAAAGCTGGCTGCATATTTTCTAGGTATCCAATATGCCATTATAAATCTGCCATATGTGCGCACAAATATAAGTTCTTATGTGTGAGCTGACCCTTAAAGGTCTATCTGTTCATTATATAGCAGACTCTGTCCCTTGTCAACTTGGACACTTAGTTGCTTTTGGCATTTATGATATCTTCCCCAGTTTTCTCAGAGTTCTGCTTGTCTTGGTGAAAGAGATGAAACACAAGAAGTTCTTCCTTCTGGGGGTCATTTTTAACTCGTCCAGAAGGAAGATATTTAAGTGTTAGTGTAATTTGGAGAAGGGTTGAGGGAAAGGTGCATAAAATCACTGGGGTTGCTGTCAGGATTGGTCCTTGCACTGCTTGAAAGAAGGATGAAATTTTTCTTATTTGCTTTCATTTCTTGGTACTGAAAACTTCTTTTTCTTTTTCTGAAACACCCAGCAATTATTTTGAACATGATGAGCTGAAGTGTTCATTGTAAATCTGATACGAACCAGTGGTTGCAATAAATTATTCCTAATTTAAATGGCCATTGCTGAGAGCAGATGTTGATCCCATATATGAATGCACTGGAGAAGCTTAAGTTATGTAACTTTAACTGAATAAATACTTGTGGCTTGTAATTTACACCTCTGCCAGTCTCTTTAGTCCATAACTCTTGGTTGTTTTGTGTGTTTTTGCTGATAATAATGTGTATCCCTTGATTCTGTGTTGTGTCTCTGAAAGAATGTGTTGGACCCTGGAACAGAAATTTCAGCTTCACTCAAGTGTGTTGTGAGGTCCTCAGGACGAGGTGAGAGGTGAGAATTTGACTCCAAGTTTTCAGAAGGCTGATTTATTATTTTATGATGTTATATTATATTAAAAGAAATTATATATTAAAACTATACTAAAGAAAGACAAATGATACATCAGNACACTCAAGTTTCCTCTTCCTAGATGAGCTCAGGGGTGGTGAACCCTGTCTCCTCTCCTGTGCCAGCTGAGGAGAGGAAGAGGCCCTTACACATTTGAAAGGCAACAAATGGCCAGAAGTTGTGTCCAGGGAGGTTTAGGTTGGATATTTGGAAAAGGTTCTTCATCCACAAGGTGGCTGAGTGCTGGAATGGGCTCCCCAGGGAAGGGTTCACAGCCCAGAGCCTGACAGAGCTCCAGGAGTGTTTGGACAGTGCTCTCAGGAACAGGGTGGGGCTCTTGGGGATGGTCCTGTGAAGGGGGGAGGTTGGATTTGATGATTCTTGTGGATCTCTTCCAACTTGGCTTGTGAAATGCCTCAGTGTCCCAGTACTGATGTTGGGGGTGGTGAGGCCCTGGCACAGGTTGCCCAGAGAAGTGAAGGCTGCTCCACCCCTGGAAACATTCAAGGTTGGGTTGGACAGGGCTCTGAACAACCTGGTCCAGCTGAGGATACCCTGCTCAGTGCTGGAGGATTGGAACTGGACCTGTAAATGTTCCTTGCAACCCAAAGCATTCCATGATTCTTTCACCCTTTCCATCCTTTGGGAAACAGCTCAAAGGCTGGAAGGACCATCTTAGAAGACTGAAAGCACTAAAAACCATTTGATGCCCAGCCTTGTCTGAGCTCCTTCTGTCAGTCCTGGGCCTCCTGTGTTTGGATTCCCAATCTGGAAGCTCTTAAGGATTCATCAGTGAGGGTCAGCTGCAGCCTCCCTTCCTTGATTCCCCTGGCTCTCTCCTGGGTGTGGGTATTTGTTTGTCCCTGAGTGGGGCTGTGCATCCCTCCTGCTTGCCCTGCACACCCAGAGCAGGGCTGGCTGCCACTGCTGGGCTGGAACCAAGCCCTCTGCAGCTCAGGTGTGGGCACAGGGGGCATTGGAAGGCTTTCCTTCAGGTGGCTGCTTTGCAGAGCTTTGCAAACACTCATGCTCTTTTCTTAATTCAGAAGACACCAAAAGATCTGAAAAAAATTTTTGTGTCAAGTGTTCCATGATAGCTGTTTACTTCTGGGGTTGGGTCAGGGTTCTGGGGTTGTTCAGCATCTCTTTAGCTCTCAGCTTCTCATCTTACTCTTTCTCACCTCATCCTTCCCACTGACTCTTCCACTCACTGCACTTTTCTGCTTTTTTTGTTTGTTTTTTTTCCAACAGAAAGGATCAACTTGTCCCTTTCTTTTTTTTCTTCCTCTGCATCTCTGTTAGACCCCTCCTAACACTTTGTTCATGGTGGAGAAAAAATGTTTCAAACCCAATTTCAGCTTCTAAACTGGAGTTTGATGCTGTCCTTAAAGCATCTTGAGCTATTTCAGTTGAACAGGATCTTGTCTGTTTTGTTACAATCTGATGTTTCTTGTTGGAAGGATACTTTAGGCCACTGTGTTCAGGATGCATCAGCTCCATAACACCAGTGGAACCTTGTGTGTATGTGACATCTCATTTAACACACACTGCTCAGTGCCTTTCCCTGTGTTCCTGATTCAGCAGATACCCAAGCATGTGCCTAATGTTAAACACATCAATAAAAACACATTAATAACACATTAATAGGCCCTCTTTTGAAAGCTAATTCAGGGGAAATTCACTAACCCTGTGGAAATTTGCTGACCCTGTGCCCAGATGTGCAATCTTCACAATCTTCATCTGAACCTGCATTTTTTGACATGGAGGCCCACAAGCCATTGTGTTGCCTGGGCCATCACCAGTGGCTCCCTGGAACCCTTGCATAGGGAGAAGGAATCTCACCAAAATCTGCATTTATCCAAGTCTGGCAGTGCAGAGGATCCTTCCAAGCCAGGATGTGCTCAGTGTGTGGCTGTACCAACCACAGCAAAGCACCCTGGAGGTGTAAATCAGACTCACAGACTTGCCTGGGGAGCCACATTGTCCCCAGCACTGTGCACCAGGCAAAGTAGGGCTCAGCCACCTCCTGCTTGCAGTTGCTCTTCCAAGGGTTTCTCCCCCAAGGGCAGGTGCCTGCCCATCCTCTCCATCTTCACACCACAGGAAAACTCCTCAGGAGCTGCTCAGGAATCACTTGGCATAAGGGAAGGCATCTGTTAACAAGGAGGCAGCTCAGCACCATTTCTGGGATGGATCCTCTGCAGGAATTTGTTACCGCCCAGAGTTCTCTGGGGCTGTGGCTGGAGAAGGGAGACTTCAGCCCCTCTTCAGCCTGGATTCAGCTTGAAAAAAGCAATGTAGACACTGCCAGAGAGAAATCAGGCCAGCTTTTGAAACAGTTTAACAATGAGCATCTTGTTAGTGACTGTGAGGATATCACTAATCTGTGTCAGAAATTGGGCCCTTCTGCTCTCCAAAGTCTGCCCATGTCCTGACAAACTGGTCCAGGCTGGTGGCTGAAGTGATGCCATGGTCTGATTCAGGCTTTCCAGCTCCTTTTCCAACAGTCCAGATCCAGAGCAGAGATGCCATTCCCTCCCCATTCCTTTGCCTGATTCACTTCTTTGTGTGGCCACCCAAGGCTGAACCCATGCAATGGGTTTGGGTTGAAAAGGGCAAGGAAAAGGCAGGGGAGTGTTTTTCTTTAGTGTGTGCACATGTTAGTAAGTTCCTGATGTGAAGCTGCATCATCACACAGGAACCTGTGAGGCTGCAGCATCTCAGACCAGAACTTTTGGGGCAGAACAGGGGTAAATGAGCAGTGGGAGGAAGGGAGGGAAAAAATAGCAGAGGGAAATGGCACAGGGCTACAAAGAGAGACACCTCCACAAGGTGCCCAAAGTTAACTGAGATGAATCAAGGTGAAACAGGTTATGTAACTGCCACAACATTAAAAATAGGTTATGCTGTATATTAAGATTTCATTTATGAATTGTTTATAAAGCATTCATAAATGTTAGATGTGGCAAGCACGTTCTGCACACAAACACTTTGTGTTCCAGCGTTATCGATGGCCATGTCCACAGCAGCTGCAGGAGTTATAGATGGTAAAATCACAGCTCTGAGACCTGCAGTTCAATAGCAATAAACCATAAATGATTCATCAATCACCTCAACATGTATCAAGGAATGATGTGCTCTTTGTAAATGGAGCCTTAATATGAAGTGTGACCTTAGGAACTGTGAAACAGGGAACTTTGGCCCCTTTCATCCTTTTTTTTGCTCCTAAAAAAACCCCAAACCAACAAAACACCAACACCAATTCCCCACCTCCAACTCTCAATTCACCAGTTTAATAATGATTGTGTTTTTCCTCACCTCTGGCTTGAGGAAGGCCACAGGCTCCTGGGAATTAAAAGGTTTTATGGAACATGTACAGTATTTGGATGCACTCCCATCTGCTGCAAATGTGTTTAGTGTGTTTTGGGGGTGTGGACTCCAGGGATGTAGAAGGATGTCACCCCAGCAGGATGTCACCTTGCCAGCCAGGGTGCCTGCAGAACCCATGGAGAAAGCACAAGTGCAAAAGTAATGTGAATGTAAACTAAGTAAATAGAAGAACAGAAGAGCCATGAAATAAGACTTGAATGTGATAATTTAATTTATTGAAATGAATCCTACATCCAGCTCTGGCCATTTGCTTACATGGAAGATGTCACCAGAGAAGATGCTAGCATTGCAGACCCTCAGCACAAGGCAGGCCAGGTGAGAATTGTCCTTCCCTAGCATGGTATCCTCCATAACCCTGGAGAAGGCATAAAGCCTCATCCCATCCCATCCCATCCCATCCCATCATCTCTCATTCCTGTGCAGAGCTGAGTCTCACAAGACTCTTTTCACAATGGAAGATAAAGAAGATGCTCCTGTCTTTCTTTGGCTGAAGTCCTGGCCAGGGCTGATTTGGGACCTGGCCCAGCTCTGTATNGGCTGAAGTCCTGGCCAGGGCTGAGTCTTGCCAAGTCTCTTGAGGAGGGCACTGGGACCTGGCCCAGCTCTGTACGATTTGAATTGAGTCTCAATATTAGCCACTTGCATGTGGTGTCAGAACAAAGCCCATGAACAATGTGCATTTAAATGTCACACAAAAATAAGACAAAGTAGGTGCAAATGCTTTGGAATATTGTTTTCAACAACAGTATTGGGTAAATCTACCAGATTTTCCCTTTTGTGTAGCTCTGTTGGTTTCAATATAAAATCACATCCTCTAAGGCTTCCATGCTGGAGGCTCGGGGTCACACAAGCTCTGTTGAGAGAAACAACAGGCGGGATCAGTGATGTTCTTAACACAAACCTCTTTAAAAGGTTTATAAAAAAACACTGGATATGAACAGGAGCCACAGGATCTATGCTTCCCAAAATATCCACAGGGCAAGGGGGCTCTGTAAGGAAACGCCCACCCTGCATCAGAAAAGTTTCCAACCTGAAATGCCTGGGTTTTGCCAGTGGCTGTAAAGAGAGACCAGGGTGATAAATTGACATGGAGACATCCACTTATCCAACCAATGTATTCAGATGAGATAAATCAGAACCAAGAATGATCTGGGTTGGATGGAAGCTTAAGGATCTCATTCCAATCCCCTTGCCATGGACACCTTTCTCAAGACCAGGTTGCTCAAAGCCCCATCCAGCCTGGCCTTCACCATTTCCAGGGTCAGAGCATCCACAGCTTCTCTGGGAAACCTCTGCCAGGGCCTCACCATGCTCACAGTAAAGAATTTTTTCCTAATGGGAAATCTAAACCTATTTTCTGTCAGTTTAAAGCCATTCCCCCTTGTCCCATAAATCCCCATGTCCTGTCCCATCAAGCATGGATGAAGTTAGCAAATGTGTTTCAAAGTTTCAGAGGACCCAGGGACACACCTCTGAACCCCAACTCTGAGCACAGGGTTTTCATTTCTTTGCAGATCAGAAAGAGCAAACCCCTTTCCCTCCCCATCCAGGATGCAGTTCCATGGGGCTCAGGTTTGTACTTCAGGTGCTGTGGTACAAACACGGGGTCTGTCTCATTCCCAGTACTTTTCCTTTTCACTACACCCACTCTGGGCCAGGTGCAGGGTGACCTTGAGGGCCAGCAGGGCACCAGGCAGCCTGTCAGCAAGGAGCCACATGATGGGGAAATGCAGCTCTCCTGGGGAGCACCCATGCGAAATGTCCAGGGCAAGAGGAAAACCTGCAGCTTTATCTCAGCTTTGTGCAAACCTTCAGCTGAGGGGCTTTTTGAGCTGATCCTGAATGAGCATGGTCATATTTTCCCTCTCTCTGTGCCCTGCACCCCTGGCTGTGCTGTAGATAAGGCAGCAGTGTTTTGGCAGCTGGGAGGTGATGGTCTATCTGTTTGCACATGCAGGACACTAATGGAAATGTGCCACCCATCACCATCACTGGGGTCAGTTTGTCTCTGTTCCTCGTGCTGGGGACATTGGCTGCTTGTTTTGGTGGCAGTGCAAAGGGCAGCAATGCTGGGGACAGACAGACCAGACAGATGTCAGCTTTCAATACCAAAAAAGCCCCTGCAAAATTCTTGCTCGCTGCTCTCTTGCTCAGTTCCAAACCTCTTTCTCTCCTAGTTTCTTTAGATTTTTAGTTTCAGGGTATTTTTTTCTGACATCAGATTTATTAATTTCATAGCCCTCACTGTTCTCAGTGTCTCCTTTCTGCAAGCAGACCATACCATTTTTCCTGTTCATTCAAGCCCTGGGTTTGTAGGCTTGGAATGCTCAGAGTCCTTCATCCAGTGCCATGGATGGAATCTTCCCTCTCTGTGTTCAAGTGCATCTCATGGCTTGTCCAGCTCCTGCCTTGCTCTGCTGCCTGCCTGGTTCCAAGGTCAGGCACTGGGAGACCAGGATGACTCCTGCCTGTCTGGGCTCTCCCTTTTACCTGTCACTTTTGGTTTGAATTAATCCACAACACTCTTGTTCACTGCTGGCTCCCCACCACCACACAGGTAAGGCTGGTTATGGTGGCCTTGGTGCAAGGAGAGGAGGCAGGAGGAGAGGAGGTTTAGTATCACAGAATCACAGAATTTCTAGGTTGAAAGAGACCTTTAAGATCATTGAGTCCAACCCATGTTCTAACACCTCAACTAGATCACCTCACTGTCTCCTGCAAAATCTGGGTTTTGTTGCTTGGTGACAACATCTCTGTACTCGGTCCCAGTGCCACACGAGAATGCTGAATGTGAGGCTGCCATGCAGCAATTTAGCTTTGGAAAATGTCACATCTCACTCAGTGCTGCTGATGGGGCTCCCAGCTCCTCTTCCAAGCACTGAAGGGCACAGCAGACCCTGGCACTGCAGATGGGCACAGCCAACCCCAGCTCCATGGCACTCCAAAGCAGGGGTGGCTCTCTGCCATATTCAGAACTTCCCAAATATTGCTTGTGTCCAGGGGAGGGTGGGATGGGATCTGGGAGAAGATTCTTGCTGTAAAGAGAGGCCAGGGTGATAAATTGACATGGAGACATCCACTTAGCCAACCAGTGTATTCAGATGAGATAAATCAGAACAGAGTTCCTCAGACCAGCCCACAGAGCCCAGGAGTGAAAGACAACTGTCTCACACACGTGTAGAAATGGCTTTGCTTACTTTGACCCATAGTTTATTTTTATTCCACAGTCTTTCCCAGGAGGAAACACTCCAGCAGCTCTTTTTCTCACTTCCACCTGAAGATAAAAAGGCAACTCCTCACTGTTTTCAAGCCTCTGTCTTGTGGATACTGTAATTCACATTAAGAAAGGAGGCTCTGGAGATGCAGGCAGTGACAGCCAGAGTGTTCACAACCCCAGAGACAGGAGCAGGGGAGAAGATGGAGCTGGCACCCTCAACTTGTGCTTGGGGAGCACCTGGGGCTTGTGGGTCCAACAACAGCAGCAGCAACAGCGAAGGGAAGGGAAGGGAAGGGAAGGGAAGGGAAGGGAAGGGAAGGGAAGGGAAGGGAAGGGAAGGGAAGGGAAGGGAAGGGAAGGGAAGGG
>WBNQ01001089.1:0-26565 GCA_013401375.1 Spizella passerina | reverse complement strand
AGAGAAGAGAAGAGAAGAGAAGAGAAGAGAAGAGAAGAGAAGAGAAGAGAAGAGAAGAGAAGAGAAGAGAAGAGAAGAGAAGAGAAGGCTGTTTCAGTTGGAAGGGACCTATAATGGTCATCCAGTCCAACTCCCTGACCACTTCAGGACTGACCAAAAATTAAAGCAAGTTATTAAGGTTGTTATCCAAATGACTCTTAAGCACTGACCTGTTCTCTAGGAAGCTGCTTCTAGTATTTGACCCGACCCCTCAGTAAATAAATATCCCCCCCCCACAAGAAAACCCAAAGAACTGTGAATTAGGAACAATCAATTACTCAGAATTGGACCAAAACTAAAAGAATGGCAAAACTCCCCATCTGTATCAGGGAGAAGAGCTCAGGGACCAAAGCCTGGTTCAATCAAAATGAAGCAACTGCTGTATGAAAATGTGTATTTCATGGGCTGCCTGTGTCTGACAATGCACCAAGTGTATTTTGGACAGTCTGCCTTGCTAGTAAACCCTGCCTAATCCATTCAGGGGACTGGAGAGTCTGCACAGCCTTGTCTATACCAAAATAATATTCCATTTCTGTCTTGTTTAATATTGTCTCATACAACGCAGCACAGCCTCAGCTGAAAGCTGCATTGCTGTTCTTAGAACAAAAGATCTCTCATTTTAGGTGAAGTATCTATTTGCATTAGGAATGCCCAGGGGATGTGGATACAAGAACATGCCTTATCCACAGGCAAGGTTGAGCAGGACTCTTGGTAAGCCCCAGCTTCTCTGTCTCAGGAAAAAAAAATAAAATACCAAGTCAGGGCTGTAGCAACACAGTTGGACTGTATTTTATCTGCCATGCTGGGCAGCAAACCTGCACCTGCAATGGTGCACAGGAGGGCTGTAACAGCAAGAACATACCTCTGGAATGGATTTAGAGATAATAAGAAATCATCTTAATGCGACTGTTGAATGTACAAGGGACCTAGTAATAGTTACCACAGGTACACTTTCATTAACTCCCTTTAATTTAAAAGCTCAGTGTTCGCAGGAATCTTTTACTGGCAAGAAAAAGTGAAATCAAATGAAAAATAATCTTTCTGAAAAGCAGAGCTGCTGTTTCCCCTAGGAGTTGCACACACAGCCTGGAATCACCTGCCCTGCTCCCTCCAGGCAGATCCTGCATCCTGGGCACAGGAGCCCTGCCAGAACTGCAGTGCCACCCCAGTGCCACCCCAGTGCCACCCAATCCCCCTTATCTCTGCAGCAGGGACACCCCCCAGGCTCACTGAGTACAAACAGGGCTTGGCTGGGACCTTTCCAGTGAGCAAAACACAACTGACAGCACCCACCACGTCACCAGAGCTTTTCCCCATGCTCCAGGTGAGACTGGGCACAGTCCAGACTTGCAATAATAATGTTCCTCCAGCCAGGTGTCACAGACACATTTTATGAAAAATCCTTTCCTTAGGGTTTTTTCTCCTGAGAAGCTGAGAGACCTCAGGAACAAAATGTAANATAAAATAATAAATCAAGCCTTCTGAAACATGGAGTCAGATCCTCATCTCTTTCCTCACCCTAAAACCCCTGCGAACACCACCACACCCAGGAATAACCCATTTTATTGTATATTATGTTCATACTCATGTTCATACTCATTGATAAAAAATAATTAAAAAGGTGGTTGAATACCCAAACCTAGTATAGCTCTGCGACAAAATATCTAAATAATGGAATCAGGATCTCCTGAAAGTTAATAAGATTTCAGGATCTACCCAATGCTTTATCGGCTCAAATCAGTAAACACACCATGAAAATTAGGGATTTCAAAACAAAGACATGGAGATGAAACTTGTGATGGCTGAGTCCAGGGGAGACAGCGCATTTCTCCAACACAGGGATGCTCCATTCCCTCCTCCACTCCCTGCAGAGGTTTGTTAGGGAAGGAGGAGCAGGGCTGACCCAGCTACCTGCTACTTGACTTTTCAACATTTTGCTGAGCTCTCCTCCAGTTGTTCTTGAGCTCTTCAGCTGTGTGAATACCTTCATGCAGATCCAGAGGACAAATGTTGGGAGGGCTGTAGGAAATTTGGGTGCAGTGATGGAGCATTCTGTGCCTGCAATAGGAAATGCCTTTATAGACAGGAATAGGAAGCAGGATGAGGGGTGGGGACACAGCAAGGAAAAATTTTTGGGTTCAGGAAAGGTTTATTAAAGGAAAATAACCCAACCATTAGATGCTATCTGTATTATGAATCATGTGCATTTCCAGCTCAGCTTCAGTAGAGTTCCATGCTCCACAGGGAGTGTGGTGTTTCAGTGAGGTGACCTTTGGGCACAGCCAGGGTATTTGAGGATAAATGTGCCAAAATTGCTTTACTTTACCATGTGTCTTGAGAGTCTCTTGAGGCTTCTGTCAGAGGAGAATTATGAGAAGCCAAAGCTATGGGGTTAACTTAAAGTTTTTATTAATGATCAAATAATGATCAGATGGAAATTAATTGGTGATTGAGTGAAAATCAGTTGGTGTTTAAGCAATAATTGAATATTAGTGAAACAGTGATTTAACAATGAGTTGACAATGGTTTGCCAAATGTTTCATGGTGATTTTGGTGAAGATTTAAATGATAGTTTAGACAGTGATTTGACAATGATTCCAAAAGTGATTTAAAAAACGGTCAAACACTCTGCTACTTATGCCACTTCAAATACTTAACCTGTGGCTTTATATATGGTGCTAGCACACAATCTACTTGTAAGCCCAATGTGAAATATTGCTTATCTCTTTCTAGACATCAGGTGTTGGGTAAGGGGTGTCTCAGCCTTGAGAAGTAACCCTGAGAAATCTCTCTGCTCAGTGTTGTGCAGCCACTGCCATGCAGGAGCCAGGGCAGCACTGAGCTGGGGCATTTCTGTGCTGTGGTTTAGGTGGAGGCACAAGAAGTGTGCTTGGTATCTTATGTCTGTCTCTTTTTCCTTTTATTGACTCACAGGCTGCAATTCAAAATAACCTGCAAGAAGCTTTGGCTGCACTGTAGGCAGTTCACAGGAGGATGTGTCTGGGTCTCGGTGCCTTTCAAACTCTTCATTCTTCCCCCCAGCATTCCCACAGGCTGGAAGGACACGCAGAAAGCTGGTGTCTTTTCCCACCCCACCACAGGAGTTTGTAGATGCTTCCAGCTGGGCCCACCAGGAAAAACCAAAGGGTTCAGGGCTGGGAGTTTTTATGGGATAAACCAGGAAGGTAAAATTACTTCACAGGAGATGAAAATCTGTGTCTATGGGTGTCTTTGGGTGTTTTCTCTGCAGTGAATCCAGGGCACCTCATTGCCCTGGATGATCTTCACATCACCACAAACTTGAGGAGAAGCTCACAGGGGCTGTGGATTGGGAATTATGGATTGAGGGACTTCTCAGCATAAGAAAGAGCTGAGATCTCTTATTCCTGAAGGGAAGAAGTTGGAATGAAATTGAATGGCCACTGTCCATTGTTGTGTATCAGTTTCCAGGTAATATTCCAACAAGGGTAGAGGTTTAATTAACATCAATGAGGCTGATTGATTGACTGATAGACAGCTAAAGCAATTTTTAATGCCAAAAAGGGTATCTGGAGAAGGAACTTTGCAAAGAAAGCTGGGTCACAAAGTGAACCTCACAATGGGGCATGAAAAAGTGATCAGCACAGTTAGCCTGGTCTTTACTTCATGTACTGGAGCCTTCCCAGGGCTGCTCCAGCCATGGCAGCATGGAGCACATTGCTCCCTCCTCCCCAGCACTGCTGCTGTTTTCTTATCTCTCATTTCTGACTTGTTCACAATCCAGTTTAGCTCACCTTGCCAGCTGAGGTGGCAATGTCCCCTGTGCAGTTGGGTTCCAGGAGCAAAAGGGGCCCTGGCAAAGGCCAAGCTGGGGCAGGAGCCCAGACAGGCTTGACCCAGCACCTGAACAAGGGGTGAGCATCCCCTGAGAGCCTCTGGCATCCCCTGAGAGCCTCTGGTCTGCAGGCTGAGCATGGGAACAGACATCTCAATGGGAAACAGCACTGAGAATGCTCCTGTCTTAGTGAGACTCATCCCACCACAGGCTGTGACACCCCCAAAGGCAGCTCAGCATGTGAAATGTGTGAAATGCTCCTCCAAACCCTTCTCCCTCAGCCTCTGCTGCTTTGCCCCAGGCTCAGCAGGAGCAAATTCAGGTGGAATTAAATGATCCTTCTCTGTAGGGAGCAGCCACCTCAAGGACTTGGGTTTCATCCCCCCACACCCAACTTTTCACCATCCCTCTCATGGCCTCAGTGCAGATGGAAACCCTCGCTGTCCCCGGGTACATCTGGCAGGTCTGGCTGTGTTTCTGCAGGCAAGGAGAGCTGGCAGCCTGTGAAAGGGCCATGCAGGGCTGCATCTCTCTAAATACTGATTTTTGCAGCAAAGGCACCAGAAACTCCTGCAGGATTCAGCCCCATTGAAGGATGACAAGCAGTGCAAGTGTCACTGGGTCCTTCTGTGGGAGCTGGAGGGAGCCTGTCCCCATTCAAGGAGCAGCTGGCACAAGGAATTTGTCTGAGCAAGCTGTAAAGGCTCTGTGAGCCCTGCAGGGTCTGTGCAGAGTGGCTGGCAGGGCTGCCTCAGCAGTGAGTCACACCTGTACTCCCCTTTCCAACACAAGGCTTTACATGCAAATGTTCTGGGGCGTTCTTGGCAAGCAGCTTCACGCTGGTACCCCCTTTGCCTCTCCCCTTAGCTACAGCACCTTGTGTAACTGAGAAATATGGCATATTTATCCCATTCCTCAGGCTGTCTCTATGCTCTTTCACTGTACCTTGGAAACCAAATTTCTATTCTTGCCAACAAATCACTTTCAGATGAATGGGGGAGTATGTGGTAGTTTGGATTTCTTTTAAATTTTTTTTTAAGAATTTTTTTTTTGCAGTCTAAGTAAAGACTTCAGGTTCTATTTTTAAAGATTTTATTCCCCCCCTCCACCCACTGTGCTGCAACAACTGAACACTTTGGCTTGATGAGAATATTAGCAAAGCAGTCACAATCTGTAGGGTGCACTTCTTAAAACTACATTGCATAATGGGAAAAGCACAACACAACAAAATGCAGTGGGGGCTGGGGTTTTCTGTAGTATGGGAACTGGAAAGTCATGTCTTCAGCCAGGACTGATCACCAACCAGTTCACAATAACCCACTCCCTGACCTTTCCTGCTTTTGTCTCCCAGATATAAATCTATTGATTTTAGAGCTATGCTAGAGCGTGGTTAATACAATGTTTTGTGGGAAATGTACCTGCTTAAACAATCTCTTTTTCCCCCTTGATATATTTTAGTATTTAAGGAAACCAATAAGTACAGTAATGGCAATGATACGCCTGTAAGATGATTTGAAAAGTGTGGTTTAACCATTAGAGTCTGGGGGAATTGCATTAGCTTTAATAAAATACTATAGGACTTCAATGAGGGTAATAACTTCAAAATGTTTTTATTAGCAGCATTGCCAATATCTATTCTGAGATCTGCAGTGTTAACAAATTAGAAGTGATAAAAAAATTCCCTTTGATTCGGATGAAGGCTACTGAGTTCAAGGGAAAAGCGCTTTCTAGATTCTATTGTGAGTCCTTGGGAATTAGCCACCCACATGGGGTGTAATGAGTGATAAATGCTGGTCATGTGCTATTTATTCCTTAAAATGTGATCAGGAGCTGATTATTTTGTGATTTGATTAAGGAGCTGCATGGACTTGGATTCACAGGAAAACACAAGGAAGAAGGGTGGAAAGACAAAGGTTGCCTCTAGGTAAGGATGTTCCTGGGACCTTGCTGTAACCAAATATCTCTGATTAAGATTCAGCTTTTGCAGTGCTTTAGGCTCCTGTGTGCTTGCATCTGTCTTAGAAGAACTGGGCTCAGTAAATGGGGGTAGATGAGTGAATTTGGCCTTATTCTGCAGATCTCAGTGCAGCTTAAAGCAATAATATTGCACTTCAGGCCTCTGGAACATGTGGGGGAGAAGGAGGAGAAAAGGTAAAGATTTGATATAATGTTTAAATTTTAAAAAGAAAGATGTTCATTGTGAGCTGAATGAACATCTCCCCTCTTTGAATAACCACCCTTTGCGAGTGCCTTAGGATACAGCAAACAGGAAACTTTGGATGATAATAATGATAAATTAATACTGTAATAAATTAATAGTGTCCTGTGGCTCTGTGCTTTGGCATATAATGAAGGACACTGAAATACAGGTACATGTGACTATCCCTGCCACTGAGATGGGGTAACAACCACAGCACCACCAAGTCCTGGGATGGGTGTTTTCTAGGCCACTTCTTGTTTCTGATTTCCTTAACTAATCTGTGCGGGCCTACAAGAGGGTTGAAGCTATCTGTTTGGGGCAAGGTGAAAAAAAAAGAAAGATTTTTTAAAAACAACTTTCTTTCTTGAACAATTTTTGTTCCTCTTTTTTTTTTTTTATTTCTTTCTGGTAGGTTTTTCTTTTGAAGCCCCGAGATGTGACCATGAAAACTGAGATGCCTTCTGCAGGCGATGCTGGATATCAAAGTCTAGGAAGAGACTTGTGAGAACCAGAAGGTGGTTTTGACTGAGCCACAGAGGAGCCACGAGGTGGATGTCTGTAAATCTGAAATCTGGTGGCCTTCTGCTGTAATTGCAGAATGGAGAAGAAGAGGAGGCCGTGTCTGTGCACGAATGCAAAACGGTTGATGTGAGAATTGATGCTTATCCTAATTAACTGAGTGAAAGCAAATTCAATTTGTCTGGCAAATATGTGCATGTTGAATTCAGTTTATTTTATAATGGTTTGAGTTTAACCCTGTTAAAGGACTGTGATCCAGGGCAGAATGCCTGGAAGTAAATGGGAGACTTCAGCAGTGAGGGGTCTGTCCCCATCTGAGAAAAACCAGGAGGAAATGTAGAATAAAAGACAAGGCAAAGAATTTCCAGCTTTGGTGTGTCACAAACAGTTTTAAAACAGACTGACTGTCAAGTTTTTAAAGATGATCAATGTTTAGAGATCTACAGACAATAGATCTTTAGCCCTTTCTGGCTTTGCATGCACAGAGATGACATCAAACGTGATGTGTTTGCCCTGCTGGCTGGGGGACAGGACAGAGGGGTTGGCAGGCCTTGCAGGTAGCTGGTATTTCAGCCTGAGAGCTTAAAAGAAGGTGAACTTATTCACACAAAAATCAACCTTGTATTGAGTTCCATCACTCATAGTTTCTCTAAGAGCTCTTTGATTCAGATGAAGTTTTTATGTTGTTTTCTAATTTGTGTCTTCTGGAAGTGGTTCCTCTTGTCTTCCTAAGCATTGGTGGAGATTTTCTTTCTGAAAAAATGTCTCCATCTGCTTTTTCCATCTTGAATCCCTTCCCCCTCACTTTTCCCTTGCCCTCTTTTGTGGTTCCTCCTAACTTCCACTACTTGCCACTTTTTGGATGCCTTTCCCTGCTGTGGCAGACACACATCACCAGCCAAGGATTCAGCAATGCTTAACTCCTGTAGCTCTGCTATGTGTCCCACACTCCTCTCCCTCAAAAACCCAAAACCCACTCCCCTCAGGTCCTGTGTGCAGTTTTGGATGCCACAATTTAAGAAAGATACAAATCCATTAAAAAGTGTCCAAAGGAGGGTAATGAAGATGGTGAAGGGCCTTGAGGGGAAGATGCATGAGGAGAGGCTGAAGACACTTGGTTTGATCAGTGTGAGAACAGGAGACTGAGGAGACACCTCACTGCAGTTACAACATCCTTGTGAGGGGGAGATGAGGGGCAGATGTTGGTCTCTTCTATGGTGACTAGTGACAGGACTCGAGGACACAGCTGGAGCTGTCAGGGGTAGTTTAGGCTGGATATTTGAAAATCCAAAGGGTGGTTGTGTTATGAGTAGAAAAGCTGCCTATTTTTTTAAAAGGTTGCAGAGTTCACAGGTTGGACTAGTTGCTGCCAGGGTGGAGTTCTAACTGTTTGTTATTGTAATCACCTGTTGTTTTCATTAACTACCTGTCCTTGATGGTCAAGAATTCCCCCTTCTGTCAGTGACACCCTGCTGCTTCCTGGAGGATGGCACCCAGACGGTGAAGGGGAAGGGACATCGAGTCAACATGGAAATGATATCGGATCCAGCATGCAATGGGAGAGACCCCTCACCAAACCTAGACAAAAACCCCTAAAAACAATGAGTCAACACAAAATTGACAAATCAAAGCAATGTCTAGACGTGAGGAACACAATCTAGTATCCGTCAAGACCCTTTTTATCCTTCACCCTAACCTAAAGATGTTGGCTAGACAGAGGACATTGAATGTTGAACCAAAAGATCAAGGGATTTCCTGATGCTCTGGTGAGGATGGAGCCCCCAGCTCTCCCCACAGATCAGTGGACAAAGCTGCGTCTTCCTCCTCCTCCGAGTCACTCCTGGGGGCAGCAGTGGTGGCGTGAGAGCAGACCAGTCAGTTCTCCTCACCCGAGCTGATCGCTTTTAATAAAGGCATTAAAAAGGAGAAAGGTCTCCTGCCCGTGTGTATTTCAGTTGGGCTTTGGAACAGGTTCCCCAGGGCAGTCCTCACAGCACCAAGCCTGACAGAGCTCAAGGAGTGTTTGGACAACTCTCTCAGGCACATGGAGTGATCCTTGGCGTTGTCCTTTGTAAAGCCACTTGAGGATTCTTGTGGATCCCTTCCAACTCAGACTGTTCTATGATTCCATGATTCCATCCCACTGGCATGCTTTATGTCCTCCATTTTCCATTTATTTAACTCAAGCCATACATAAATTCTTTCTTGTCTCACAGTGTGCCCAATCAGTGGATTCTCAGACTATGTCCAATCCCTGGATCCTATGGATGATATTAACATTTCTGCCTGGAAATTTTGTAGGTGCTCCACCCTCAGTCTGCTCCTCCTGGTCCACAGCTGCTTCTTGAGTAGAATATATCATGCTGCACAACTGGCTGTGAGGGTGATGCAGGACTCTTTGTCTGCTGTCTGTCAGGTCTAAAGCAGCCCTTCTTCCCACCACTGAGCCCCACAACACAGGTGCCACGTTTGAGTTTGGCCACCCTCACCCTGTCCTTGCCAAATGACCAGGCAACACAGGAACACACTGTTTGCAGTTCCAGCTTTACCTGAAAAGCTTCTTTACTGAAGATTTTGAGGTAAGAGAAACTCTGCCTCTTTTGATTAGTGGTGGGAAATGCCTGGAAGAGTTTTGCCTGTCATTAAGACAATAGAAGGCAGAGTTTATTTCTCTCTGGAACCCAAACTAAAGGACAACTTGCAAGAAATATCTCAGGAGATGGCCAGCACAACATCCAGAGAAGAAATGAGTAAAATACCTCAAATCAGAGCTGCACTTGGTGTAATGTGGCATGAGTCCACTGAAGTCAAAGGGAGAGCTCGGATTCAAACCAGCTGAGTCTCTCTTTCTACCCCCAAGAAATTTCATACAAGCTTTAGATGAGACTGGTTTTGCACTGAACAAGCCAGCAGAGAGACCCAGGGTCTCTTTTTTTGTTGGGCTTTTTTTTTGAAAATGACATGGGGTAAAAAGCTGCTAACAGTGTCACAGTGAGTTCTCATAACAGGGTCAGAACTGAGCACAGGCTCAGTCACAGCAGGGGTGGGGATTTTTAGGCAATTATTGTGTCTTGTGTGAGACCAAGAGGCTTGTGGAGCATTGCATGGGACCTGGGGAGGTTCTGTGGGGAGAAGGACGTGCTGATGCTGCGCTCCCTTGGGCTCAGAGGGAAGTGACAGAAGCAGGATTTTCAGCTGCTTGTCCCTTTGTGACTGCCCCATGTCACAGGGCACTGCTGAGATCTGCATCAGTGAGCTGCAGTCAGGGATCCAGGAGTGTGCTGGGATCAGTCAAATAAATCCAAAATTGTAACTGAGAACCAGAGAGGATCTTGCTAGCACTGACTTCTAAATAATAAGGCAAGAGTGAGAGTTAGGAAACCAGAGAGTCTTATTTATTGTTGCTTAAGAGAAAGGAAGACATGTTCAACATGGACAAATTTCTTTTTTTTTTTCATTATTCTTTTTTTTTCTAAGGCTGGAGAAGCTGTTTCAGAACTATTTCCCACAGAACTGCAAGATGCTGCAGTGGAGGAGACGGCTGTAATTTCCAGGAAACCCAACTAAAGAATTATTATCGACAAGGCTCCTCTGGCAGACCATTAAAAAACCCAGCAGCCATTTTTTCACTCCTGATATTGTGTGAGATAATGGAGTCAGTGGCTGCACAGACAACTCCTGCCTCATTACTCTGACACCATGGTCAATAGATTCAAAGAAGCAGCTGATGGAGGTGGGACCAGAGGGTCTGCAGGGAGTGACTGAGGCACATCCTGCAAAGCCTGGATGGAAACTTCTGCCAGCAGATCTGTCTGGGCAGCCAGAGACCAAAACCATGGCAGGGGTGGCTGGTGGTGGGGGATAAACGTGACCCTGGGTCTCTCTCTGATGAGATGATAGATCTGTTCCTTTCCTCCTTTGAGAAACCAGTTTCTAAACCATTAATTTTCTCATCCCTTCTAAATGATCATTGAAACTCTTTGTAGCTCTTGTTGTTACTTTACTGAATGAAAATCTGTGAAATTTCACATGATGGCTCAACTTATTTTTTTTAAAGCATGATTTGTTAAGAAAACCAAGGCCTCTTAACTTTCTAGAAGCAAGCTCCAGTAAGAGACTTTGATGGAGGATGTTTCTGTGTAAGGGCAAGGCTCCTGAGTGATAAGGGGAAGAAAACACAAAACCTGTGATCTGTGACCCTAACCCATCTCTGACCACGTAGTTTTGGTACTGCACCAACTGAAATGAGGGAAAACTCCCATTACTTCCAGCTGGGTTAGGTTAAATCCCTAAGGAGAATGGTTTGGAGGTAGAAGCTTGGTCCTTTCCCTTTGAAGTCTCATTAGGATTCCATGGAGAGGAATCTGACATGGGCATTTTTTCTAAGCCACAGGACTGGAGACAGCTCAGAGCAGCAGGGACTGGATCAGTTGCCCTCTCCTGTGTGATCAGAGGCACTCAGGACATGGACAGATAGTCCCAGGGCATCCAACTGCTCAGATGTCCACACCCTCCCAGCCAGAGAGCCTTTGTTCCAGGCTCAGGGGTGCAATGAAGATGTGGCTGGCCACGCATGCTAAATTATCCTCTCATCCTGTAGGTGATCCAATTAAGCCAAATTTGAAGAGAACCAGAGAACTTCATGCTCTGCCTTGCTGTGCATGAAGTCAGCAACTCACTAATGGACATTGATCTCTGGGGCTGTCAGTCTGTCCAGGGCTGGGTGGAAGAGTTTTCAGATTTTTTTTCCCATCACATCATTAAGTTTCATACTGCAAGCAATAAACTCTGTAGCCTGCAGCTGGGAAAACACTAATTTGAAAGATATTCTGTTTTATATTTTTGAGAAGTTCCAGCTCTATTTTTTGATCTATATTTGTATTTTTCTCAAAAAACCTTCAAAAATTTCTTTCAGTTTATTTTTCCTCTTTTCTGATTTTTCTGAACTTTCCTATCAATTTGACTATCTTTTTTGGTCCTTCCTTTTATTCCCCTTCTCTTTTTCCTCCTTTCTCTCCCTTTTGTTGCTAGAGCAACAAAAACCTTCAGAGCAGAGGGGATTTACACAGCAAAGACTGTAAACATACGGTGACACTAAAGTTTTGCCTGTTATTTATGAATATAATATGAACTCTTCTGGATGTCAATCATCCATTTGTTAATCTAATATTGTCTTCCCCCTTTCTAGGACTGTGATTTCCCAGATCTGTTGGCTTCATTCTACATCTTCAGCCTTGTAAGATCAGAAGAATAGCCCTTGGCTAGGACTGAGTGACATTATCTAGGATGGGAGCTGTCACCCTTCAGTGGCATGTGCAAGAGCATCTCTCTCCCCTTTCTGGTGTATTTCTTTCTTCACCCTGTGTTTACTCTCCAGAGATCTCTCTGCTTCATTGGTCCCTACAGCTCCTGAGTCCTGTAGTAGTTAACAAAGCAAATTTTCCCAGGATAGTTCTCCACCTAAAGTATCAGGGGGACATGGTTGTTATGTTTCTACAGTCCCAGCTCTCAGGCTGCCACAGCTCTCAGCTGTCCTATCTTCTATCACATCGGGGTCACCAATTGTTCCATTCATGTTGTTGTTGTTATCATATTTCTAGAGTCCCATACCTTCTGGGTGGTTTTCTCACACACAGACTCTTCACAGCAGTGATGTTCCTGCTTCTTCATCAGGGCTCCTCCAAGGCTCTCCCTGACTCACCAGCCCATCCCCTTTTATCCTAGTTATCTTCATTAGCCACAGCTGCCACCCAATTAAGGATATCACAGCTGCAGCCCATTTAGAACAACTAGGATTGGGGCAAGGCCACTTATACA
This sequence comes from Spizella passerina, assembly GCA_013401375.1. Classification (NCBI taxonomy): domain Eukaryota; kingdom Metazoa; phylum Chordata; class Aves; order Passeriformes; family Passerellidae; genus Spizella; species Spizella passerina. The sequence goes on along the minus strand of WBNQ01001089.1, from coordinate 14,176 downwards.
ATACATATGTTTTACTAGGAATCCTACTATAGGACATCAGTGCAAAACCTGGCCCTGGGCATCGATATTTTGAGGCAGCAATCATGTGAAACCTTGAGACAATTTTATCAGCCTGTGTGTCTTTTGCCTTAGTGAAAAAAAGTGCAACACCTGCCCTTCTGCTGTTGTGGGAGGTTATGGTTAAACATGGAAATATTGCACTGAGTGAGAAAAAGCCACATTTCTGTCTGAGTTAAACACAGGCTTGGAAAATAATAACAGGAGTTAAAGTGTGACTAAGCACTTCCAAGGGCTGTTATGCTTGACACTGAATGCAGCTGGTCATGCCCTTAAAGTCCTTTTTAATATGATTACTGTGTTGCTCATTATTCAGAGATCTAGAAAAAGCAAAAATTGTTATGTTCTTACAAGGGTAAGTAGCTGCTCAGGTATGTCCTTATTCTTCCTGCACCAGCAGCCCTGAAGAGCTCTCTCTGCCATGACCAGGTGGGACCCATGGGGTTTAATTCAGGATTCTTTCTCATTGAGATTTTACAATGAACCATGTTCATCCAATCCTTAGGTTTGTGCCTAATTACATCTGGAGTCAGAAGCTGCTGCTTTCTCTGAGTTACAGAAGACACAGTGGTGCCATAGCCCTGCAGAGCAGAGCTGGGGAACTCCCAGCACCAATCCTGAGTGTCACAGTGTGGTCACTGCTGTCCAGGACAGGGTGCAGCCCACAGAGAGCAGTGCTGGATCTGCCCCTGCCATTAATGAACAAAAAGAAATCCCTCTCCTGTCTGAGGCAATGCTGGGCCGGAGAATGAGCCATAGAGGAAACTTGACTTTAATTTCCTTTTCAGTCCCCATGTTCAAATCCCCACGACTGTGATTCATTACTGAGAAATGACTCTGTTCTACCTGCCTATGTTGTAACCGGATTAATAGAACCATTTCACATATATTGGTGATGATGGCCAGTGCTCAGCACACCTGGGATTGAATTAAAAGCTGCTGGGGCTGAGAGCTGAGTCACAGACACAGGCTGAGCTTGGGAGCTCCAACCTTTGGAGCTGTGGCTGAGAAACAGCTCCTGTGGATGCAGGAGGTGTGAGGCTCTGCACAGCCTCCCTCATTTTTACATTGCAAAAGGGAGTTCTGGCTCAACACTGGCACATCCATGGGACTGAGAGCCCAAGCATGAGGGGATCCTTGGAATACTGACTCCTCCCACCCTCTGCCAGACTTTCTGGAAAGAATAAATACATTTGAGATTCGATGCATGGAAAGGTTTGTAGTCATAGTCATGGTCATTAATGAAGGTTTGCCTCCACCTGAATTCATCTCCCAGTGCAAGTTCTTCTGTGGATACCACCAGGGAGATGGTGAGACACAGATCTTTGCGAGAGTACAGGGCCAAACCAACCCTGTGCCACCAGGGAGATGGTGAAAACCATCTGATCTGTGTGGAAATACAGGGCCAAACTAACCCTGTCCCACCAGGGAGATGGTGGGAACCAGATCTGTGTGAGAATACAGGGCCAAACCAAACCTGTACCACCAAGGAGATGGTGAGAGCCAGATCTGTGTGAGAATACAGGACCAAATCAACCACAGAACCATGCTAAGCACTGAGTTTGAAGGGACCCACAAAGACCATCAAGTGCAAATCCTGGTCCCGCAGAAGACAACTCCAAAAATTGCACCAAGTGCATGAAACTGAATTTCCTTTGGAAGAGTAAAAGAGATGGGAGACAGAGTTTGTCATGATTGTCTGAGATTAACTAAAGCAATTAAGAGAAGGTTATTTCACCTACCCTGGATAAAGCCAGAAACCTCCTAAGCTGGGGCTGCTGTGAGTTAAAGTGCTGGTTGTATTCATGTTTTCTCTGTTCTTTGGCACAGGTCCAACACTATTTGCAAACCACAAGCAGTAGAAGTCACTGTGAATTTTTAAATGATTTTTAAATGAATTAGTTCCTCTTTTTTTTTTTTTTTTTTTTTTAATGGATTAGGCTGCTTTTGGATACAATGAATTCAGGTTCATTTTCAGTTTGTATAATGGGAGCTTAAGCTATCACTGACTTCTTTGAATCTGTAGAAATAAGAATAAAACATGACCCTTCATGTCCTCAATGGCTCAAACTGAATTGAAGTAGATGATTATTTAAGGTTCAGAGCAGGTTAGATATCTCCTGTGTTTTACTGTCAAGTCTTTCTCTCTCTCTTTCCATCTCTTTTGTACTTTTTCTTCCTCTGCACTCTGGCCAAGTCCTGGAAAAAAAAAGATATGCCAAAAAAAACCCAAAAAACTTGGATTATATATCTTCTTATCCAAAACAGGGTGAACATACCAGAAATTCATCAGGAAAAGATATTTTCAGAGGGCAAGTGATCTGGATAGTCAACAAAGCTTAAGAATTACTTAGTGACTAATGTTTATTGTCACTATGGATTTTGTTTGTTTGTTTAAAGCTGAAGTGTTTGGTGCTGCCTGGACTGGGCTTGTGTTTGTTAATAAGCAGATAAAATTTTCAACAGAGAAACACTGAAAAAAAAAATCACTGCTGTGGTGTAGCCCTATCCATCTATGATGGATACAGCCTACAGATCTGAACCTGCTGTGGAATGTTACCATTCCAGCACAATTATTAGCTTTATAACCATTTTTCTTGCTGTCACTGGGAACCTCTGGTATTAGGGATCAATCTGTAACAACTTCTAAAATCTGCTCTTTGCATGCCAGTTGTTTCTACTGGCACTTTCTAATTCCTCTGTGCAGAACTGGTGTTGAAAGCATTTTAGTCTAGACTCAGCCATCACAGACCAAGACACATAGACCAAGACACAGCCTTTTTTTTGCAGTAAAAGGCTAGAGCATTTTCTACTGTTGCATGTAACTAGAAGTCACTCTGTCTGTTTTTTTATGTGGCAGAAAATCAATGCCATAATAGCTATTCCTTTTTGGCAAGAGACTGATAGCATTGGCCAGCACCCAGAATAATGCAAGCTGGAGATATAGAGCTCTGCCAATGTACCTTAAATCTTCTGACCTTCAGCATCTCAAGATTTCCAGCCCTGAGAGGAGAGCTTTCGGGAGGAGAGATTGATAATTCTGCCTGGCTGCAGACAGTGTCCAAGACAGAAACTCCAGTGGGGAAACCGAAAACCTCCTCTGTGTTGCTGCTTCTTTCACAGTAAGGTAAATAATGGCTGATGCCACTGAAGCCAAGGGAACTGATTACTGAAACTAGGGCTAAAGACAGCAAAATCAGTCCTGCCAGGCACGTCCTGTCTCCAGGACTGGCTGTGCTGGGTTTGCTCACAAAGCTCTGTTGGGTGGAAGTGGGGATATGCTTGGGGTGACTGTTCTGCCCCCCAGATCAGCCTGGGTTTTGGGAGGGACTCCTTGTGGATGCTGGTGTGCTCTGCCCCTGTGGGCCACCCTCTTTGGGTCGGGCTGGCTCCCAGAGGCTGGGGGCTCTGTGACCCTTGCAGGCTGTCCCTGCAGAAGCTGGGGGCTCTGTGAGCCTTGCAGGCTGTCCCTGCAGAAGCTGGGGGCTCTGTGACCCTTGCAGGCTATCACCACTGCAGCTGCAGCTCAGCATCCCTTGGTGCTGGGAGTGCCACTGGTGCTGGTGTCACCCTGATTAACCTGCAGGGGCTGATGTGCCAAGGTAAACCCTCCCTGCTCCTCAGACACCAACATTTCACTTCTTGCTGAATGGGAGGGTTTGGTTCACTACTCAGAGCACGGCTCTGGGAGCCAGAACTGCTGACATCTCAGTCTGCCTTGAGCAAGGACTTCACTGCATGACCTTGTCTCTGATGCTCTGCTTGATTTTTCCTTCTGTAGAAATGGGTTTGGGAGCTTTGGAATCCACCTTTGCAGGACTGTTTGCTAACATGCAGAGCAGTAATATTTCCCATTTCCTGCTGGCTTGACTTGCTTCATGATCTAGAGTAGGTTACTGGATGTAATGATGCAAAACAAACATTGCCCCAAGCTGATCCCCATAATATAAAAATATTTTCATTTCCACCATGAAATGTGGCTTCTGAAGAGATATCAAACACAAGGATTCTTATGCATGGTTGTATCTTTTCACTCCTTCCAGGTTTAAGCTTGCAGTCCTGTTGTCTACAAACAGTTGCTGCTCTAATCCTTCATGTATTACTTAATCTGAGAAAATTCCTTCCAGGAGTTATTTTGTTGTTTTTCTGCACAATCTTTTTCTTTATAGTGAGTAAAACCACCCTGCCCACATGCAAACAAACTGATGAGGAGTGAAGAGGTAATGTTATTGCACAGGTCTTTGATCCATCCATTATTACTGTCGAATATAATCTTCTGCATAGTCAAACTCTTGCATTTTGCCAATAGATTTTTACATATTTGTGTATTTTTATATAAATAATATTCATTTAACTTGATTTTCTTTTCTGAAAAAAAAACCCAGCACCAAGCAATGTCTCTTCAGACACAAGTGTCAGGAAAAAAGGAGAAGCAAGAGTTAAACTAAACTGGGAAGTGACAGCAGTACCAGATGCATTGACACTAATGTGCCTCTCTAAAGTTCATGCCTAAAGGCTTTGTGTGCAATGATAAATATATTTGTTTTGGTTGCTGGAGGTGCCCTTAAATTATTGAAAGACAAAACAGAAAAGGGACTTTTCATTTTCTAGCACCATTAACTTGTTTCACTGGCCATGAGAGACTCAAAAAAGGATTCAGCATTGAAATATCAAGGCTCAGACAGCCCTAAATTCAGTTATAATTTTCAACCTTCTGTTGTATTTCATGTTCCTATCTGTCTAGGCCCTGTTAACAGTGTTGCTTAATCATAAACCCCACAACCTCTGGCTGCTGCAAAAGTCTCTTTATAATAAAAGAGGGAAAATAGGGCATTTTCAATATTTCTTTCTATTGATTTTGTGTATGGGAGAGAAGAGAAAGGGAAAGAAAAAATACACCATTGTGATAATATAATAATGCAGTACTGGTATAATTTTAGCTAAAAAGAAAAATGTTGAAGGGGAAAAACTTCTGGATCTATGAAGTTCTTTGACACAGCCAAGGACATATTTAGGGCTAAACTTTTTAGAGTGGAGATTCACCTCCATCATGTGTTACCTTTTATCTCTTCAGGCTGCATTTTAGCTGCTGTTGCCTGTTCACTTAACCTGTTGCTCCCTCCGTAGCTTTCCCCATCACAAAGTTCTTTAAAAAGGCAAGACCTCATCTAGAGCTTGTGGAGCTCCATAATTACATTGGGTTTTTTTTTCCCAGACTGAAAAGAAACCATTTGGTTTCATGCTGCAGCTCCCTTTGGCATTCCTCTGGGTACAGCCAGCTCAGGTGGTGGTCAGTGTGCTGAATGTGTCTGTCAGTCCTGTTTGCCCTGCACCTCTGTCCCCCTCCACTCAGGTACAGACCAAATGTTGATAAGAAGATATCAAGCTTTGGGTCTCTCAGTTCTCAAAAGAGCAGCTTTTTGAAAAAGAGAAGTTGTTATATTCATTAATTACCATGGAGAACATCATTAGGTACAACATTATGAGACACAGAACAGCTCCCAGGCTCTTTTCCCAGTTAGAAACTGTCTCAAGGTCCTTGGGTGTTTCTTACAGCAGCAACCTGACTGATGCCAAAAAAAGGAGAATATTCCACACCAAGACATGCCCTTCTGGAGGTATTGCAAGTAAATCAGATGCATCTGCCCTCATGATTTCTGTGCCATGCAGAGGGGTGAATCTGTGCAGCCAAATGCCACACAGACTGACACAGAGGACTCAGCATCCCTGCAGTCCTACACATTTTCATGTCAGACCTTGCCTACCCATCCTGGAATGAGAAAATCTTTCAGGGTTAAATAAAACTAAAGACAGTGGTTCCCTAGGTGGGTTTAATTTGTAAGTAAATTGTCCCACAGACTTTCAAGAAGCTGGATTTTCTGCAGAAAAATCTATTTGTTTATTTTTTAAAGCTATGTTCTTTCAGACTAAGGAAGGTTCTTATGTAATAACCTATGGTTATCTTTATCTCATTAAATACATAATAAAAAGATCTCCCTTGTTAGTGGTTTGCACAGCACACAGTGTTTTTAAATATCAAATTCCATTCATTTCACATGTAGTGCAACAACCATTTAAAGGTGCTGTGAAAGAAAACCTGGGTAATCAAACATAAACATACACTTGGATGCAATTAGAGCAGCAAATGATTGTGTACAGTAAATCTGTGTTTAACCTAAGCCATGCAATCACCTTCTGAACTCTTTCAGTATCTTATTATTAACCTCTTGTCTATGGAAAAGCCCCTCTCAAAATGAAGGAGCAAATGGGAGCAGTTTTAATGGGAGGCTTTAAATCTTAGCTGGGCTTTTATTTGGGAACAAGAACAGTCAGAGCTCACAGTGCCCATAAGGCTCCCAAACACTGCCACTTCTGTATCACCCCTCTTTTTGAAAGTTTTGCCAGATTTTCATGCAACCATGGAATAGCTATAACTGCCTTGAATGAAATGTTCTGTCTGCCTATTTTTGAGATATGTCTTTCTGGTTTTTTTTGGTTTTTTATTATTATTATTTTGTTGGCTGGTTTGAGTTTCAGGGATTTTTTTTCAATATTATTTCTTTTCCCCGAAAACCTCTCCCTTAATTTTAGCAAAATTTATTTGTCTGTAAGACATAAGAAGGAAATGGAAAAACTGCTCTTTTGCCCAGTTTCCTGGGATGTGTTGGGAAGTGGAGCATCCAGATGTTCCACAGCAGACATGATATCCCCCTTCTGCCAGGAATGTGCCTTCTGCTACTGCTATTAAAATTCATCTCCATTAATTTTAATTATTAGCTGCTGAAGTGTGCTTGCACATCCTCGTGGGGGATGTGTTGGAGTCTGCCTGCTGCGATGCCACCCACCCTGAGCGTGTTCCTCTCTTGCACTGGGTGTAAAATTCCCTAAAATACATGTGGCTAAATATGTTAATCTGCATTTCAGCCATTTCATCCCCTCCTGAGCAAGCCCCACACCCTCTAAAGGCAGTGCAGAGCTGTCCCATGTGGTCAGGGAGATCAGGACATGATAAATTTCATTATCTTTGGTGCAATGATCATCTTTGGGCAGAGCTATCCTGAACCCCAAGTTCTTCATGGCACTTCAAACACTTGGGTGTAAAGATCTACACTGTGAATAGGAAAACTTGGTGGAAATGAATTTTGTCTGAATTTTGTAACTGATTAGTTCAGTACTGGAGGGATAGAGCAGGAACGTGTCCTGGGAATCTGTCATGATGAAATATTTAGAGGGAGCAATTTCTTGCCTGAACATTTGTTTAGCATCATTTCTGGGTGGAATTTTTGACACTATTTCTTCCCAAATTAACTCAAGCTACTAGGGACTTCAGGCCAATTCTAACTTTTCTAATGGAATAAGCAAAAGCAGACAGAAGCTGCAAACCTCCAAAAGCATCAAGCTAGCCAGATGCAGTGAAGTGCCAGTGGAAAATTTTTATTATGCAAAGATTAAGAGAAAAATGTACAATGCTAAATAAACTTAAACCTTTAAACAAAGACACGTATTTCTGTGATAGAAAAAAAAAAATTCTATGATAGACAAAAATTATCTCTCTCAAAAAACGAAACTATTTTAAGATACATATTTAAGCTAAGTACATATTTAAGATAAGTATTTAAGCTAAGAGTTAAAACATTTTGAAAATACTCATGGAAGTTGTTTCTGAGGGTAAATATAAGACTTGGACTCACATAAACTCAGGTGGGATTGCCTACAGTTAAAATACATATCTAAATGGAATATGGCAACCAAATTCAAGTATTAGTTTATATTGTTACTCTGGACTTCCTAGATTCAAATTCTGCTGATGCTCTGAACTAATAGGCTTGTTAAATTAACTTGGATGTGCCTTATTAACAGCAGGCAAGCCTGCAGGTTTGTCATTCTCTGCATATGCACTGAGCTTCCCTTCCCCATCTGCTTTTTCTGTGATAGAAACCCAGTGCATCAGGATGGGCATTACCCATTACTGAAATGGCACTCCAGAGGTAACTGGTGAAGCACCAACTGTGCCTCAAGACTCCACATTATCCTTTCTCCCAAGCCTGCTAAATTAAATTCAGTTCCTTGCCCAGTTTCTGTGTGAGCTCCAGAAAGAGTTGAGCATGAGGATGATCCTCTCTTCTCCAGGAGGCAGGGAAAGCAAGAACTGCTAAGTCCTGTTTCTTTAGAGGAGCACAAGTTATTGGATATTCCACTCCAAAATCCAGTGAAAGAGCAAAGGACAGCCAATCCAGAGATACTTCCTGAAGATCTGCTAAGGACAACAATAAAAAATGGGCAGTTCTGTGAATTTGTGAGAGGCTGAGGATGCAGATCCACGACCAACAAATTCCCTGCTCTCCTGACTCATGGCTTGTGCTCCCCTGTTCTCTTGGTTTTCATCTGTCTGCATTTCAGTGCTGGGGGACCTGGGCCCTCCATGAGCAGCATCTGAGAGCAGTGAGAGCCTGGCAGGACAGAGCTCTGCTGACAGACAGTGGTGCTGACCAAAGTGGTAACCTCTGCTGCAGCCTCTGTGAACTGCTCATCCAGAAACTTCTCAGCTGTTTGTTGGCTGCTGCACTTGAGGACATGACAATCCCTGGTGCTGCTGGAGAGTCTGTTTGCTGCTACAACCCCTAATGGGATGGAGCATGGCTCTGCTGCGTGTTCTGCCAGCCCTGGCTGCCAAAGGGAGGAGGGGAACCAAGGGGAAGGTCTTTGCTCCTGCTTCCTTTCCCATTAGGATAGAGGGAAGGAGGGAAACAGTCTTCAGCTCTGAATGAATGCTGGGCTTTGCCAATGCCTTCAATATCTCCAGTTTACCCTAAAAAAATATGAAAAGGTTTGGCTTAGGATTCAGTAGCACTGATCAGTTCTAGGCATTTCCAGCAGCCTCAAAAAGTTCATTGTAGCTTTATAACATTTGTCTTTTGAATATTGCTGCTCATAATGATGCAAACAATCATCATGGCTTTGGGGGTTCGTGCAGAGTGTCAAGGAAGGAAGGGAAGATATCTGCTCACTCATTTTATTTTGAGGTTCTTTCATGCATGGCATTGTAAGTTTGGAAGCTTGAGGAAGAATTAAGACTGAAGTGAACTGCTGCAGATGGTGAAAGATCTCATTTAATGATCACCACGAGTGAAGGATGTGTCACAGATTCTGCTCTTCTCTACTACACTTGCCTGCTCTCAGGTTCACAGGTAGAGGTGAAGATTGTTCATTTTTAAAGCTGAAAAATATATGCTGAAGGGTTTCAGGGGAAGAAAAGCAATAGTTTTGACATGATTTCTATACTGGAAGACTTTGATTTAAATACAATGCTCAGTGATCAGAGTGAAGAATAGGAGGAGGTGTGCTCAGAATTTGTGGTGAGTTAGTTTGGTGTCTGTGTGTGTCTGTTTGTGCTACTCCTTCCTTTCCATCCATGAAATAGGTATCCAAAACAAATGAGTTGGGCTAACCCAGGAGAGACTCTTCATGCCTTTTGAAAAGGGAAGACAGTGCTGTCCATGTCCAGAACAAGATATTTCATTTGAAAGTAAAAATAACTGGTTTTGTCCATCCACAGGGAACAAAAATTACCTTAAAGTGTATCTTCTTCTCTTACAGCCTAGAACTTGCTCCTTTATCTGCCATTTGATCTTTCCTGTAGCTCTTTCTACTGTTTAACTCACTTTCACACTCTAAAATTTTCTTCACTACTTCAGTGTCCCTCTGGTTTCCCTATACTGTTTTATCCTTTTTTTTCCCCAGTAGCAACATCCTTCTCCAGCTCTTCTCATGTTTTTCAGAGCTCACAAGACCCCAGAGCCCTCACACCACCACGTCCTCACTGGTCTGTTCTGACAGGGATTTTTTGCATGCCAGTATAAAAACCATCAGGAGGTGGCAATGACCTTATAGGTGCTAGCAGGTGTATTTTGTGGGGAAATTCAGATCCAAACTGCCAGCAATTAAATAATAAGAAATCCAACATAGACATCTGACATCCACACAGTACAATGTGTCTGTAGACTGATCTCATGGATTAACATTTGTGGCTCAAGTGCCTGAGGTTGTTCAGTTCCTTTTGTTCAGTTTAATCTAAAATGAAATAAATTTCAGGTGCAATCCCATTCTGTGTAGGGAAGCGCAGCAAGTGTGACTGAGAAATTCACTTCCAAGGCAAATCATGATCTCCACTACAATTCTAATGTGGACAAATCCAGTATGTCCATCTTAACTACTCTAGTAGAAAGGTGATACTCTTCAGTTATTTTATTATAAAAGGCATTCTAAGATGTGTTATGGGTCAGTCCTGAAGGTTTCAATGAGCTGTAATTGCTGGAGTGTGTCTTTTAAAACTATAAAACAGATTCTCTTGGCAATACATCAGGAAGGTCTCTCTTCTGTTTTCAAATTCAGGTGCCTTGTGCCCTGATGTTTCCCACTTAGATAAGGTTTTTGTAATTGCTCACATTTTTATGGGACTTGATACAGTTCAGCTCAAGAGACACTCCAAACTTTTCAAACCTGCAGCCAGATAAGTTTCCAGAGATGGGTTGTTCAACCCAGCTGCTCGGTTTTTAGGGCAGAAGCAGCCAAACAGAGCTATTGCTGAAATTTGCTGAGATCTCAGCTTCTCTTTAGCCTACCCTTACTCTGGTGGGGAGACACAACCTAGTGGTCCTCCTCTGTCTCTCCTCTTGGTAAGCTCTGCCTTGTAAGCAGTCTAAAGACCAGGATTCAGAAGGAAACTGGGAGCTAAGTAATCTTCTGATGGCTCATCCACCCACCACTGACCCATTTGTGAAAGGGAATTTTTGGAACAGAAAATCAGAAAATAATATGTTATGGAGTTTTCTGTATTAAATATCTATAAGGCAGGGGAGAAAAACACCTTGGAAGCAATGATACTATAATGGCAGATGTTTTACTTTTTGTTTTATTAGCTTTTCTAATGGCTTATTGCTGTTTGTCCTAATTTTGTCCTAGTCTGTTTAAACTCTTAAAGAGCAGCACAGTAATTCTGCACTGATCTGTTGCTGGTGGGTGGCTAAGTGAAATTCCAATAAGTTTTTCCAGGCCAATGATATTGATGCATTTTTTGGAAAAATTATGAACATTTTTTTCTGCAGTCAAAAACATCTCTCTCAGAAAATTTGCAGAGATGTTACCTTGAGAATGAGGAAAAGCTTGACCTGACCAGCTTGGTATTACCCTAGAATGTGCCATACCACTGAGGAGAAAGGGTTCTCTCTACCTGGTGGGAAATTGCAGCTCTGAAGGAAGTCACTGCATCACTTCTTTTCCCTGCCATTTCAAGTTGGCAGAGAAGATCTGCATAATTACTAAGCCCCACAGCCACCAATGTACCCACATAGGGTTATTTTACAAGCTAGGAAGTCCAGTTAGGTGAAAGATATCCCTTTGATTTATGACCCTGAGGTAGTCCGCTCATAAATTAATGTTTGCATTGGCAGCTTCAAGATGCCTTTTGCATCTGAAGGCTGTGGGTAGCAGAGAGTGACAGGAAGGCATCAGACTAAGATGTGTAAAACATACTGAAATTGTGTCTATTTTCTGTGTTTCAAGTGAGAAGGCATTTCACTGTGAGTGTTACACTGTGGCTCTTTAAATGCTTTATTATTTGCAGACATGACTTGGAAATTATTGAAAGCAAGACTTCTGGGTGACAGGAGTGGGCGAGGAGAGGTAAACATGAGGAACAATGCAGTCAGACACAGGAGGTCTTAGATCATTTAAGTAATTGGGCAAAAAGGTGACACATCCAGTTCAGTACAGATAAATGTACAATAATGACTCTTGGAGCAAAGAAAATAAAGACAGAAAATGTTGAGGAGGAGACTGCAGCACCCTACTGATTAGCAAAGAGATGGGGAGAGCTAATGGAGGGAAATCTCCTTAATGATTGGGATAGAACTGCTCCTGAATTGGTGGAATTCAATGGAATAAGAAAATGGTTAAGAATTTAATTTTTCATAGACATTGAACTCAGGTTATCTTGTCCATCCTCTTGCATCAGCTGAGAGACAATTCTTTCTGCAAAGAACCCTATTATGTTGAATTATGAGGACTGTCAAGGTGATTTATAGGATAGATTTAGTTAGTGTGAACATTTTTGCTAGCCAACACAAAAACCAGAATGTTTTGGATGAGATTCTGACCTCCCTGACACAGATGTAAATAAAACCACCTGTAAAATCTTCAGCAGAATCTTTCATGCTCTATAGAAGTAAATACACACTTATTCTTGCAACTGCAATTTTACTGCAGGCTTGGCAATACTGGGATTTTGGCTACAGGTGAGACAATGCAGAATCCAGTGGAGATGAGTTTTACTCCAGGGAAATTCATCAGACCTGTGAAGCCCAAGCTCACTTAAGGCTGTGGACTGGAATTCTGCTTCACCTCTTTCCTGGCTGCTGCCTGGTGATTCAGTTCAGAAGTTGATCTGAATAAAAGGTTATCTGCTCTCTCAGCAGATAACTCACTGACTTCAGAAGGTACCATCGCACAGTGAAGAGTTGGAGTTGATTCTTGCAATAAGTATCTAAACATGGAAGACAAGATTCCAAGCCCAAAATTTTGAGCTTCAAATCCTGTGTTCAACTCACCCTAGAAGCACACACATCTATCAGGGACTATTTTACAGCAATGTCTTCCAGGGTCTGCTCTGCTGCTGGAATCTGCACCAAAGTCCAGCTGGGATCCAGATCTGGTTGTGATCTTCCTCCAAGGGCTTCCTCCTCACACACTTTACATTTAACAGGCACAGAGCCAATGAGGGGAACCCAGAACTCCCCTTTCCTCATGAAATCAGATCAGTCCTATTGTACTTTTACACAGCAGGCCAATGAAAATTGTGCCCCCTCTTTTGACAATAGGGGTGAAGACTTCTCCTTCTGAAGCCTGTAATTACAGACACAATACAGAGGGCAAGATACATCTTGCTTTGAGGAAAACACTAATCCCAACACCTCTGTTAAAGAGCATGAGAGCTCCAGCTTTGCTCTAAAATGGAAAGAGCCCCCTGTCCATGGCTTTTGGATGATGGACTATGTTGCTTCTTCAGGGAGGTTTGGGGGGCTTCAAGGCTTTCAGTTCTGAGAAGACAGAAGAACCCCNGCATTTTTTGGAAAAATTATGAACATTTTTTTCTGCAGTCAAAAACATCTCTCTCAGAAAATTTGCAGAGATGTTACCTTGAGAATGAGGAAAAGCTTGACCTGACCAGCTTGGTATTACCCTAGAATGTGCCATACCACTGAGGAGAAAGGGTTCTCTCTACCTGGTGGGAAATTGCAGCTCTGAAGGAAGTCACTGCATCACTTCTTTTCCCTGCCATTTCAAGTTGGCAGAGAAGATCTGCATAATTACTAAGCCCCACAGCCACCAATGTACCCACATAGGGTTATTTTACAAGCTAGGAAGTCCAGTTAGGTGAAAGATATCCCTTTGATTTATGACCCTGAGGTAGTCCGCTCATAAATTAATGTTTGCATTGGCAGCTTCAAGATGCCTTTTGCATCTGAAGGCTGTGGGTAGNCATATTCATCTGCACCATTTGCTTCTGCCAGTTCTTATTTCCAAACCTTGCTGAGGCACCAGAAATTGCTTATGCTTTTAAGCACCAACAATTTAAGAAGCTAGCATTCCACTAGAATTTGAGATGTTAATTAAAAGTTTGATTTTGCAACCTCTAGGGGTTTTTTTGTCTTCTTTTAGTATCAGTCTGGGCTGTATTTCTGAGGGGGTACAGCTGGGGCTGGGTGAGGTAGAAATAAGCAGTGCAGGGTGGGATGGAAGCAGGATGGCTGTGCTACACACATCACATTGTGCTGGGCCCAAATCAGCTCCCTTTGTATCAACAGGTCCATTTTGACAGTGATTTTCAAAAAGATGGGCATGGAAAGTGGAAAAGAGAAGATGGGGAAACGACGCAAACCTTTGTTTCTCTTCAAGGTTTTCCATCACAAAGGAATTTCTGTTTTTATATCGTCTGTGAAACACAAACAGCATGAATACAGAGCTCTTCCCCATCCTCCAGGGCCAGGATACTGATAAATGCATTAAACTTTCTGTTTCTGAGAGCTTGGCCTTGAGAGCTGCTGTGACCAACCCCTGAAGG